>CM050204.1:11862500-11870000 GCA_027475355.1 Coilia nasus | reverse complement strand
GGCTGCATCTACAGTACAAGCCCATCAGACATCACAAGAGAATCAGCACAGCACCAACACTTTAAAGGGGTAAGAAAGAGCCATTGTTCTAAAAAAACAACCTACAGCATAATGCTAATGATATGATCATTTATGTAATTCCTGTTCCATTATATTACCATATATCTGGCTGGTTATCTCTATTTTGTTTTCCTGTGTTCACATCATCCATGATAATTCCAGACAAAGGCACAAACATTTGTGGTTTGCGGTTCAGAAGCACGCAATGGGTATGGGCCCGCCCATATTGCCTGTGATGCTACATTGAATTTCGCATTCAGGTAGAGTCTGGCCAACCTGCGGTTTCTCAGCTCTTGGTGGTCCGGAAAAATCTGGAACCAATGAAAAACGAATGCTACACATACATCATCGGAATCAGTAGTCTGATTGGTTGTAGCTCTGTCCACTAGCACACAGAGGCATTTGAGAGGCGGCCATTGATCCTGCCTCTGAGAACTTCCTGTCTATGGGAGGCTTGCCCGACTTGTTCATGAGTGATGATGTTGACTTTGTGTGCTGCATTTAATTGTAGTGCGCAGGCAGGCTATAGCCAGGCTAATCGCATACATCACGACCAGCGACCAAGTAAAGACGGATCAAATCGTTTTAAATTTCAGCAGAGTCTACACCTCCAGGAAGCAATTGTTTCTCAATGCAGCACATCCAGACCCTCTGCATGAAGTGAAATGTAGTAGGAGGGGGTGGTTTACCAGGCTAGTGGGACACCTGTCATGTGCTGGACTAATTGGGACTCACTGAGGAGGGCCAAAACTCGGGTCGCCGAGGGGATCCACCAGGAGCACTTGCTGATTGGAGGAAGGTCATCAGGCGTGGCAGGAAACAGACGCGTGGAGACAAACTGTAGCAGGCGCTCCAGCAGCTGTTTGAACCTCCACGGAGACAATCTAGGAACGCACAACAACACCAATACACATGTAACACACCGGTACAAATGTATAAAACACACACACATACGTTCTGGAAGTGGGTTGAATGTACTGGCTCTGGTTGTATTTCTGTTATTGTACGTAATGCTGAAGCACAACATTCATGGAGAAAATTCTCTGATATGTCAGTCTTTGAATGAGCATCAGACTCTTCTCAGTCACAATTCTATAAGTATAAAATGGCAAGCATGTCTATTATAACACAGTTACAGAGAACAGGAAAAAAATAGAGAGACAGAGAGAGAGCGAGAGGGAGAAAGAGAGAGAGAGAAAGGGAAAGTAGAAGAGAAAGAGTGAAAAAAGAGATGTAGAGGGATAGAGACTGAGGGCAAAAGAGAGAGAGACTTTTATTAAGATTTAGATTCGTTAGAGCCCGACGAAAGAGCACAGCCATGACAGGCAGGGAGACTAATGATCACAGACATCAGAGGCAGAGCCAATGGAAAAACGCACAGTAGGGCAGAGCGATTTGAATCTGTGGGTGTGCAGACACTAAGCATCCATGGAAAGTGCTGATGCATGGGAGTTACAGACCTTGGGGATCATACTATAGTTTTGGGCATCTTGAGAGCTAGTCTACATAATGTTTTAGCCAACGTGCTGTTTCAGCACCATCTGGCTCTACAAGGACACACCTGAATTAACGTTTTTTTTTCTTTCTGGGAGACATCATCTCAAAACACAACTTTATGCAGGTCATCCATCATCCACACAGGCTAATTTAACCATATAATATGTTTTTATAGTTCATAGCACACTAATGCAGTGCATCCATCCAACCAGTGAGTCTACATATAAGAAGCATGAAACTCTTAGAAAATCACATAGGCGGTGTATGGTTAAAAATCTGAGAAAAATGTGACTAAAGTCAGATAAGGGATCACTGTATCAGCCTGTTCCATTTTACCTAACGCCTACTGTTTACTTAGGTTAAGTGTGCTTTCCATACTGAGAGAGCAATATTTGTGAGGTAAGCATTGCTCCAAATCGAATTCTGTCTGTCGCACTTACCGGAAATGACAGTCATGGTATGTCATCAGAGCTCACCAACCGCCCAAAAAAAAACCACAAGGAAGAACAAAAACAATTGATGGTATGATGTTGTCATTTTGTCACCTCTTTCTGTGCTACATTTGGGGAATGCCCTCCATCGCGAATCTACCCTCTTATTGTAGAGAATCACCGTTTTGAGGTGCCTTTCATTCAACTACATAGACAAGATGGCAGACGCTGAGTGTGAAAAGTGTACACCATTGTACACTCTAAATTCTGACCATTCTGTCCAGGCCATCCCGGTACTTTAAGGGTCTACTTAAATTTCACTGGTTTTCAATTGCAACAAGACTGTCTACTCAGATTGGCCATTTTAAATAGGTAAGTAGGTGGTATGGAACAGACTTCATGACTTCTAACATCGGATTTGCATAATAATGGCTTACATTTCTGATCAATGACTTACTTCTTAAACCAGTGCAGGAGGAAGTGGTGGTCCGCCTCGGACAGGGAAGCAATCTGTCTGAGCAGATGGGCGTAAATCACATAGGTGCTGGTGTGGGAGTACTGAGGGTTCTACACACACACACACACACACACACACACACACACACACACACAGACAGAGACAGAGAGAGAGAGAGCAAGACAGAGAGAGAGAGAGCGAGATCAACAAATAGACACACACACGTTCGTGCGCACACACACACACACACACACACACACACACAGAAAAATGAGGGGGAAAAAAAGAAGGAAAAACGTGAGAAAAGATAAAGGGCCACAAGAGAACATAAGAAGAAGTTCTGCAACCAGTTCTTGCCTCCAGCTTGTCAAACAAAATTTCATGTTTCATGGGAAACTAGCCACTCCCTGTCCCACTGTGACCTCATCCCATCACCACGGCGACTGTGGAACATTACATCATCACCACTCTGACCTGAGGAGTTGCTCTAAGCACGGCATGTACTGAGCGCCTGTCTAAACAAAAACCTTCTATGCTGCGGACTCCTCGTACCAACAGCCCTACCGCACACACGCACCCAAATAGACATGAATTTTTATAATCACACTGAAGAACAAGCAAACTGCACAGGCAGGTTTTGGTGAAGGCACAGTGAGTCATTATGTACCTGCTTGAATAGTACTACTCGCACACTGGGTCTCTTTCAGACTAATTCGTTTTATTAATAAAATCAGCATTCATTGGACACAAGGTAACACACACACACACACACACACACACACACACACACACACACACACACACACACACACACACACATATACACGCGCACACACACCACACACACTGTAAGACACACATACACAGTAATGACAGAACCAACCCTTACTGTAGGTCACCAAGCATATACTGTAGATCAGAACATATGAACCATATTTTAAATGTGAATTCTAAATGAACATAAATGCAAAAACACTCATCATTGCATTCTGAAGTGCAGACCTCTGGAGTGGCTAGTGATGTGACATGGGAATTAGTAGCAACTAAGTCATGGTTTTGTATGTGTGTTAAAAACATCACTGTTGCATTGTTTAGCCTTCTTATAATTAGCATGAAGCAACTACAGTAGGCCACATTACCTGCACTAGAATGAAGTAAGCTCTCAGGTCATCTTTTGTTCGTGGCCTGAGATAAAAAAAAAAAAAAGAAAGAACAATGGCTGCCATTATAGGAGACAAAAACACAGCATCTAATGGCAGAAAAATGGCAGATGGGAAGGCTGTTAGCATCATGTGAGCTCCATCATGGCTATCACACATAAAACTCAGACGTAAAACTTGGACTCACCCCTTCCACTCCCTCAGCAGGCTGTTTATGATCCCCTTCAGGACACACTTCTGGATATCTGGGGGCTGGTAACAGTGATGAAGTCAGGGAGGTGGATGTGCTCAACTCCAAACAACTAAGTCTTTTGGTGCTCAAAAAGAACGGTAACTGGCTTAAGAAAAAAATAAACGCTCTTAAGTACTATTTCTTACGTTTTATTTAAACGGAACGCGTCCGTCTTGGACATGCTGTGAGTTTAATAAAACGTAAGAAATAATACTTGAGCGTGCGTAAATTTTTCCTTCCTCCTTAACACAGTGATGAGGTCATTGTGGATGCAGTAGAGTAACTACTACTTGACTGTTTAAATGTAGGCCACTGAGGGTTAAGGGAAGACGTAACAGAAGGTACAACGCTGATGTGAGAGATTTATGAGACACGACAAGAGTTTCATAACACAGGAAAAGGCTGGAGAAAACAAAGTGGGCAGTAAATGCCTTAAATAAATAAGGTGTGGGCAAACAAATTCGCATCAACAAAAACTGCATATTACGACATTTTTTTAAAGCCATTTTGGTAGTTTATTCTTACAGTCTGAGGCAAGGCGTCGAAAACTGTGTTGATGAATTTGAAATTGATCCCGGAGTCCTCGATAGTGTTGAATGGGGCATTGGCCTCTCTCTGTAGGAAGAGCAAAGAAGAGGAGAGGAGAGGAGAGGAGAAGGAGGCGGCTGAAGGCTGGAGGCTGAATGCAGGGAGGGGAGGGGCGGTGTTCCCGTTGTTAAGGGTTTTACGGTGCGGCTTTTAGTGGAAGCACAAACAACCGTGTCTGGGGTTCAGCTTCACCAGTCTGCTGGCGGCTTCCCCGCTCTGAATAGAGAGTGTAAAAGAGTGTGTCTGTGACTCTGTATAGGTGTGTGTGTACGGGTATATGTGTGTGTGTGTGTGTGTGTGTGTGTGTGTGTGTGTGTGTGTGTGTGTGTGTGTGTGTGTGTGTGTGTGTGTGTGTGTGTGTGTGTGTAGTTACATGTGGGGATATTTGGGGAGTCTCAGGTCTTTTAATAGTCTTTCTCTTATGACTAATGTTTTCCAGAGGGACAGCTGGTACCTCCTACACTTTTCTTTCTTTCTTTCTTTCTTTCTTTCTTTCTTTCTTTCTTTCTTTCTTTCTTTCTTTCTTTCTTTCTTTCTTTCTCTCTTTCTTTCTTTCTTTCTTTATTTATTTCTTTCTTTGTCTCTCACTATTTTTGTTCTTCTTCCTTGTTTTCCCCTACCCACCTCTCCTACTTGTTAGTTGGTTCACCTTAAAAGCAGCGTTGATCTCCAGAAAGGACTCAAACGTGGTGAGGTAAAACTCCCGCACGAGCCTCCAGTCTCCTGACACCAGTGCTCTGTCCATGTCCTCCCTGTGGTGCGCAGCAAAAGCATACACATCAATTCACACACAATCACCAAACACCAAACACACACACACACACACGTGCATGCAGGCACACATGCATACGCATATGTACGAGCAGGGATGCACACACACACACACACACACACAGCAACACGTGTGCATCAATGAACACACAAACACAGACATAGACTCAGACACAGACCAAACACAGCAGCATATGCTGTATACTAGTGGTGGGCATAGATTAACTTTTTTAATCTAGATTAATCTAGATTAATCATAAAATTAATCTAGATTAATCTAGATTAAAATGGCTCATTTGAATTCTGCCGAAGGCATTCAGAATATGTGTGCTACCTAAATAATGACTAGAAGTAAGTCTTTGAGAACGGGTTTCTTAAGCCAGGTGGCACAGTAGACCAGGGGCTCATCTCCTGTTTCCAAAATGCATCACTAACTGCTTGAAAAAGCTGTTCTACTTTGATACTTGGTGATGAAAATAAATCATGTTCAATAAAATGTACTTGTGTTTACTAACTGTTTATTTAGTTAAACATGAACTGAATGAAACATGAAACATGGATTTTGAACTGTAAGCCTACATAAGAAGTTGTGATTTACTGTTTACAGTCAGTAGCTTTGTGTCAATCAGTCCAAGCTCTATTTCTCCTTCTTCCACCAGTCACTTAGGCAGACCAGCTTGTTCACATTTTCTGGTGGCAAAGTAGATCTCCTTTTCTGCACAATATGGCCTGCTAAAGAAAAAAGTCTCTCGCATGGGACAGTTGTGGCAGGAGTCCCCTTCAGTGCAATTCGGCTAAGTATACATCCGCACTAAAATATAGAGGTAGGGTATACAGTACATCCGCGCTAAAATATCAAGGTAAAAGCAGAAAGTGTTGAGGAAGGGAGCAGTTTGCTTCCGTGTTCTATTTTCGCAAGGGGGAGGGGGGAATCCCCCTTTATGCAGTGCAGAGCAGATTCTAGGTTCATTTCACTGAAATGAATGGGACACATGTGGAGTTTAACTAATAAATTGGTCATTACGTTTTTCTGGAGTTGTTAAGGGTTTTTTGGAATCATGTGTCACAATCTGCAACTATTTGTAATAATTTCAAGCCTAATAGTGTAAGTTGTTACTGTTTGGATTTTGAGAAAATTAGCTTTATTTCAGGTCAGGCAGCAACCACTTACTAGGTGGTTGTTAGCGCGCTAACGCTAGCGAACTACGCTAACGTAATGTTTTGAATTGAAAGCTGTCACTAACACCCACCTAGATACTGTTACTGGTTATAGTGTAAGCAGACAAAGTAATATAAAGTTATAGGGCTACAGCAATGTATTAAATTCAAGGTGAGTCCAGTCGCTGTTAGCGTTTAGCACATGATGTTGTTATAGTTACTACTATTCACTTGAATGAGCTAGAGCTAGTTCGTTAGCTTGCTAGCTCGCTTTACAGACACACTAAATTATTTTCTAAGAGTTCGAAATAGGAATTTGTTGGCATTTTGGTCCCATAGTAACGTATTATGTTGGCTTATCTTTGTAGAATCTAAGATCTTTGGTGAAAGTCATCATAGTTTGTGTAGTATAGACCCAGCTCCCAACCCAACTTTGAGAATAGATTAACGGCGATATTTTTTTTTATCGCGCGATAAGAGTCTCGCGTTAACGCAGCACGTTAACGCCGATAACGGCCCGCCTCTACTGTATACACACACACACACACACACACACACATACACACACACACACACACACACAGAAACTGCTACAACAAACACTTAAGCACTAAGCAGAGTCATGTATAGATTATTAGAGATTATTGAACACACACAAACACACACAATGATGGCTAACACCCAGATACCCAGTGCAGTAGGGTGTAGCTCAGTGTAAGTTCAGCTACTCACTGGAACTGGCGGGCGGTTTTGGTGCGGATTGGGATGACGGGGTCGCTGGGGAAAGGGGCTTTGACTTCCTGCGGAAGGGTGTCGATGGAGAGCCGCTGCTTTTGCCGGACATCTGTGCACAGTGGGGGCAGCTCAGTACCTTTGCGCACACACACACACACACACACACACACACACACACACACACACACACACACACACACACACACACAAATAAAGAGAGAGAAACACAGTTTTTAACTGTCTTTAACACTTTGCTTCAAGACTTCATTTTGTTTGTTAAAAACATAATTGATCAATCAGTACAGTACACACACACAAACAGAGAGAGAGAGAGAAAATAGAAAATAAAATGTGTTTTAGATACATTGGTTCAAGATTTCGTTTGGATATAATTGATGAACCAGTACTGTA
>CM050204.1:11835000-11857500 GCA_027475355.1 Coilia nasus | reverse complement strand
AGAGAGAGAGAGAGAGAGAGAGAGAGAGAGAGAGAGAGAGAGAGAGAGAGAGAGATTCTCTGTTGCACTTTGATTTCAATGAAGGAACAAGAGATGTTACATGCCCTTGGGCATATACAGTACTTGGACTCTAGACCCTCTAAAACAAAGCATTTTCCATTTTCCCCATGATCCATTCCAACCTTTTTCCATCTCTTTCCCATTCTGATGCTCTTTGTGTGTGTGTGTGTGTGTGTGTGTGTGTGTGTGTGTGTGTGTGTGTGTGTGTGTGTGTGTGTGTGTGTGTGTGTGTGTGTCTGTCTGTCTGTTTCTGTCTCTGTCTGTCTTCAACCTGTGTGTGTGTGTGTGTGTGTGTGTGTGTGTGTGTGTGTGTGTGTGTGTGTGTGTGTGTGTGTCTGACTGTCCATGTGTTTGTGTATAAAGCCACCCTTCAAGCCAAGCAGAGGAACGCCATAAGACAGAGAATAATAAGACAGAGAAAGTGACAGACAGGAAAGGAGAGTGCTGTGCAAAAGAAAGAGAGCTACAGAAGTCTGAAGGAGGAAGAGAGAAAAGGGGAGAGATGGTGAGCAAGAGAGGGAAATGACTGTCTAAGTGGTAGCTCCATTATGGCATTTCCAGACATTACTCAGGGGTGAAAAAATGAGGTTCCCCAATTGGGTGGTTAACTCAATCCCAGAATTCCTTTTGTGTGGTGGGGGGAGTTGGACTGCAAGCGAGCTTCACTTTTCTCCACAAACAAATAACTTCTATTCTGGGAGTCCTTCCAGTTTAATGTATAATATAAATGAGAGGGGGATTAGACCAAGACCCACAATCAAATGTGATTATTTTTTCTAATATCTGTGATTTGTTTCTACAGGCCAGAGGCTACAAAACGATTACTCTCACCACATCACTTAAGGTCACAATGAAAAAATTAAGGAATCGATTCCACTGTATACCATTTTATTTATTTACTAGACACATATACCCATATGTGACTGTTTAACACATATACCCTAAAATAATTGGGTTGCCTTCTGCTAATATTTCACTCTGGGTAAAAACTGTGTATTTTCATGTGGTAACAATATGTGTACAATACAATAGTAGGGTGCTTGAGAGCAGAAAAATTGTTTCTTGTTGCTGCTTATGGTACATTTACTATTGTTTATCTTAAGAAGTTACACCTGTTCAAAGGAGAAGATGAATATTATAGCCGATAATTTGTTTTGTAATATCCCAATGTTATTCTATTTGTTTTGTTTTGATTTCTTTATTATTTAATTTGTTAGTTTTGGGTGATGACACAATACTTTATTTATCAGCTTAATGTGAAAACATTGTTAAACTATGGTGTTAATTATCTGAGAAAGAATTAATGGAGAAAGACCTAAGACTTCAGACTTTATTCTATCACAGCTAAAACAAAAAAAATCAGCACACATTTGGAAATAACTGGAACAACAAATAGCCACTCCAGACCATGGAAGATGGCCTACTGTTCGAAAACTTACCATAGAAGATGACGTATAAATAGGAGGCAGTTTTTCTCTGCTCCTGTCGTCCTCCACTAATCCACTGTCTTCATTCATTTCAACCGAATTGTGAAATCAGTGTGCGTGTTAACCTTTTTGCCGCCGTCCCTTGACTGGTCAGTTGTTTTGGCTATGTTGTCGGTTAAAGTGTCCTAACCTGAAGCTCCTCAGAATACGTTTAAACTCGCTTTGAAGATGGCATTAGAACATCAAATTAAGATATTATCTTCAGGGTTTCGTCGTCACCGTGAAGCAGGTGGGCTCTTGTTCAACCTGTCAGTTTCTCGCGCACAGAACTGATGATAAAGTTACTATTTGATTCTCGTTGGTCATGTGTAGATGGCAGCACAGTCCGGGAAAATGCATAAGGTTAAATGGTCCTGAAGAAGATCCAGGCTGTACAAATCATCCATTTCCTTCTCTTGAAGTACTAGTTACGTTGTTTCTCCTGCACGGGCAGCACAGCTGTTTGCTGGCGCCATGTTTTTCAGAGGAGGCGCGTGGAAACCAAGGCTTGGAAACGGAGTTTACCGCGTGCGCCTAGGGACTCGCTCTGCGTCACTGCACATCAGTAATGGTGCTGGTGGTCTGCGAAAACTTTAAGGCAGCATAATTATCACATACAACGTAAAATTGCAGTCAGCAAGTAAATAGCGACACAGGTAAAATCAATCAACACGGATAGCCTTCATATATGTTTGCAATTGCCTTTTAAACTAACTGTGATTTATAACAGTAGGCTACATCACATTCATTAAGACGTACAGCCCACATTTGTAAACAGCTTTAATAGGAACAGCAAGTTGATAGCTAGGCCTACTTAATATGTTCAGTATTTCTCTCACTCCTTCCCAGTAAAAAGAAAGTCTAGATGGTGTTTCCTCCTATTAATGTGCATACTTGACATGGATTATTAAGACAATATATGGACAAATGCAAACCATGTTCTCTGAAGTCATTGCATTTATCTGACCAACACTGTAACTACTAGCATTGCATATTTTTATGCACTTTTTTCATGTTTTGTGCACTTTCTGGTCAAATCTGGTCAGTTTTTCTTTTCTCTCTCTCTCTCTCTCTCTCTCTCTCTCTCTCTCTCTCTCTCTCTCTCTCACTCTCTCACTCTCTCTCTTTCTCTTGCCATCTGCTTGTCATATGTCCAAGGCACACCCATTCAGAGTAGGGGCAGCACCATGTTGAGCACATCTTTCACAGAGCAAGGGCAAGAACAGTGCACGAACACCAACCTCACCCAAGAGAGAGGCCATGTTACGTAACACGGCATTAATGTGCTGTCACCCCACTGAATGTCCTACTGTGGCGCTCAAGGGAAAAAGGGTGCTGATGAATATGTTTACATGCCACCCTCTGTTTAACACTCACATACACACATGCACACTGACACACACACAGACACACACCCTTACACACACACACACACACACACACACACACACAGCACATACACGCACACATACACACACACTTTCACAAACAGATGCATGCCCACCATGTATTCACACACACATGCAAACACACACACACACACATACACACTCACAGCTACTTAAGCTACTGCCTCTGACATTGGCCTGTGACACAAGAGCAGATGAAATCAGTCTGTATACATTGTCTGAGTTCTGTCACCCTATCCAAACATCCAAACGCCCTTTCTACTGCAAACCCTGGGCCACGTTTCACACTGAGTGATTATGTTTAATGTTTACAAATTATAATTATGTTGTAACAATGTTATTAGAAATTATCAATATTTTTCATGTTAAGTCATCTTACCTTTTCTTTCTTTATTTTGTTATTTAAAAACGTTTCATTTGTTTAAAATACTCTTGATCGTTTTTATTTTTCATTTTGACCATTATTTTTTATTTATTTTCCTAGTTTTATTCTATTTATGCAGTTGTCTCAGCATTTGCTTTATAAATTGTCCTATATGAATAAACTGAACTTGAACTTGAACTTAAACCTACACTTTTTTGGCAAGTCTAGTAATCTTGAACTCTTTTATTGAAAATTATTGTGCTCATAATAATTTAATTTGATGTGTAAAGTTTAGATGATGTGTAAATAGGCCAGGAGGAAGATGTGCAGATGATATTGCTCAAGACATCCAATGCTCAAAATAATCCAAAACAGAATTGCCTTATTTTTCGACGCTTTTCCGCTTGAATTTAACCACAAGTTTTATTTGCATACTTTGTATACACAAATCCAAAAGGCTGGCCTTTGGCAGAGTAAAAACCCCGGGGTTATTGTAATCCACTTGGCCAGACCACCTCCCCAGAGAGTGTTCCCACCTGTAGCTCAGCCTTGTTATTACGGGAGCCAAATGCCTCTGAAACCACTTACAAGCTGAGAGTTACACAATGGATGTTCGACCTTTCTTACATTTATGACCCTGTGTGCCCTTGATCCTTTGCGCCAATGACCTTAAGCACCTAATCTGATCATCTAGCCAGTGTAGACTCTTCAGTCCAACCAATATGGGCACTGTTGTGTGCATGCAGCGAATCATTCTATCTAGCCAATATAGATTCTTAAAACTGCTCAAGTTGGACACTTTGCTGTACACACATGAAACAAGGGACAGGGCTCATGTCTAACTTAATGTGATGTGATGGTATCAGCATGCCCCTTTCAAAGTAACAGCATGCCTCTCAATCTCTGTCACAAATTGTAGACATGAGTCTTGTTTTTTGGTGAGCACATACGCACAATTTTGACTGCACAATTGATGTGTTTTTTGACAGGAAAAAGTAATCGATGTAATCACTGATTACATCCATCTAAGGGCATACAATGTGTTACACTACTGTTCCTTTGTGAAATACCAGGAGAGTTCAGGAAATAAGATTTAGAATCTAAAGGTTTTATGGGCAAAAAGAAAATTAAGTTTTTGGTGCATACCGGTATGTAAAAATTCTGAAAGCACACATAAACGTTGCTGCCTGTTCTCATTAGGAGGTATTCCTGTGTGATATCAGTGCTTTTTCATGAGCACTCTACAGTGGTATTTAGAAACAAATGCTGTGAAGACAACAATTATTATCCGCCATCACAACATGGCTGTTGTCTTCAATTTCACCTTATAGTAGGTCTGCCCCTACAGATCAGCATGTTACAACTGTATTCAGCCACTGCCAGAACTACAAATGTACCTAACATGGGAACAGTTAAAACAAAAACATGCACTGCATTTAGAAAGAGTAAAGCATACAATATGTGTTCAACCTAGTGAATAAAATACAGATATTAAATGTGTTTATATTACAATGAATGCAGTCACATGCAGTCTTTCTTTTTTAGTGAAATCAGTGTATAAATGCTGTAATTCTTCATAACCAAACATTTTGATGAGCATTGTAAAATGGTTGCTGGAAGGATACAGGGACATTGATTTAGGAAAAGTTTGTAGCATTCATTCAGGATAACATTTAGAGGGGTTTAATTCGGTCATCCGGAACACATAAAATCCCTTGACCAGCCTTGCGGTGGCGAATTGTGGTAAACAGCACCATGGGACTGGCCTGACTGGCCATGGGAGGAAAAAAGTCTCTCGGGCTTCATTCATGGGTTTATCTACAACGGCTGGAAACCACTAAGCCAATAAAATGGTGCAGACTGCCTCTGTGCTTTTCCCAAATTTACCGTCAGACGCTCATCAGTGGGTTGGTTGTTAGCCTACAGAAATACTGTAGTTGGGTTCATAACAGTGTGTTTTGTGGGAGGAATGTTTGTTTTTATTATTTAAAGCCATATTTTTGATGTTGAAATGTAGCAGTGAATAAGTCACTGATTCTAGAGACAGCTTTATGGTGTTCCATCAGTTTCAAAGTAAAACTTTATGATTATCTGTTCTGGATAGGTTTAGGATAGTGTGTAAATGTTCAAAGTCTTAACTTGAGAATACTTTGTTTATGTTTGAAAGGATATCAGGGTGGTAGGTTTGTTTCAAAGGATATCTTTCGAACAGTCTTTCTATTATATTTGAGTCTGTCTCATGCTGCAGGCTACATCTGCTACGGTCATCATTAGTAGTATTGCAGAGTATTAAAAACTTTCACTACAATTTGAAACAAGCAATATACAATGCATTGTTACCATGAGGTAAATCAATAATTACACAAATCTAAAAGTCAGGTGGTGATAAGCAGAACAGGGGGAAAACAAGTTTGAAATTTGTCTTGAAGCTGCATTTTCACAGCACAGCCAGAGGGAGGCAGTAAGTATACGTGCCTGTCAGGTGCAGTCCTCAGTGGGAGTTTGAGATGTGGGCCTACTGAGGGACAGCTGACAGTATCCCAGAAAATGCTCATTGTACTCAGGTTAAAACTATAAACTAACATGATATATTATATATGCTACACTAATGTGTATTATATATACAAATTTCCACATTGATTGAAGGTAGACTTCAGATTAAAATTCAGAATTCATTGTCATTTTACACTTACAACAAAATTAAAAGCTGTTGTTTCTTGCACTAATAGCATTAAATATCCCATTCAAGGAGAAATACATGGGCATCATTGAATGACTTCAGTTACATAATGCCCTTCACTTGCCTAATCCATAATCCAGGGTATGGCTATACTCAGAAACGTTTCTGTTCATGGTGGAAAATGCTCTGTATACCAAATATGTCACCAAAGTGCTGTTAAGACCTGGTGTGTTGTTTTAAAGACTACTAAGGACTGGTGTGTTGTTTTAAAGAGTACTGCATATTTATATTCTAAAAGATATGACTTCAGTGGGGCATTTTCTCATTTTTAATTCCTGTTACTCAACACTATTTATCATGATGCCCCTAGTTATGAGTATTCTGTGATGTTAGTTGGTAATCCAAATAAATACTTCATCATCCACATTTATGTCTAGTCCTGTAATATAATATCACGTGTCACACATTCAGACATTGCAAATTACCATTGATCCTGATGGACTTATTATTGAACCTTGCCTTGCTCTGCCTGTTCAGTGTGCCAGGGTTGTCAGCTGTCACTGACACAGGCTTTGCCTCCAACACCTCCTCAAATACCTGTTGCTCCGGGGAGCCACGGTTATCACCCAACAGCTAAGTCAGTCTGAAGTCAGTGTGAATCCTGATGACAGGTGGCCAAATACATTTTACAGCAGACAAATCGTGACATCAAGATGGTTGTATCTACAATTTGAGGGCATAGTTACACAGATACATGCCAGTTACAATTTAATTTAAAAAACATACTTAAAACTGTATTTTTAAATGTCTGAATGCAACTATTTTATATTACCATATCAGGGGGTATACATAGAGTGGAGGGCAGACTGAATAGTTATTTTGTGCACACGGGCAGGGGAGAGAAGACTCCCAAGGAAACCTTCTGGAAGTTTTGCCAGAGATATTGTAAGAGGTGAGACGTAAGAGTTCTTTGCATACATTAACTCTGGATATTTTCCTGTCTGTCTGTCTGTCTGTCTGTCTGTCTGTCTGTCTGTCTGTCTGTCTGTCTGTCTGTCTGTCTATCTATCTATCTATCTATCTATCTATCTATCTATCTATCTATCTGCCTTCCTTGGTTAAAGATGCTCAGGACTTTGCTCTGTTTTATTCATCATCTTTTTTAATTTCATGTGGTCATGATATGACACACAAGCTGCCCATATCATGTGCAATGCAAGTTAGATTGACAGTCACTAGCTACACTCCCAGACCAGTTGGAGTCCAGTGGAATGTTCTGAGGTGAACATTCCATGCAGGGAATGTAGACTAGCAAAGGGCAGGCTGGTGGACTCTCCGTCAGCCTGGCTTTGTGTCCAGTTTTCAAACGCACAAAACCTGCTAATCCCTCACACCTATCTGTATACCTAATTCTTCCATGGCTTTTGTCTCTTGGTGTGGAGGGCATTATTGTTATGTGTGTTCAAAAAGCTACAGACATGTTGCTTGCCAATTTTGACTCTTTTAGAGGTTTTAATCCTGTGTAATTTGAAATAATTTCAAAAAGTTAATCAGAAATCAAAATACTGTTGGCTTAAGGTTAAAGATTCTGCACTGAATGTTTTTTAGAGAAATGAAAACCCTCTTTGGTGACTTTGGTTTATATCATCAGTAAAGACACACAAGAACATCTTCAATCTTCAAAAAGATGGACAAAAATCAGGGTTAAACATTTGTGAGTTGATTTTGAGTGTAATTTTAACATTTTCGGATTTCATTTTGCTTGTGTTCATTTAAGTGTGAAGCTAGATATTTAATCTGAAAATGTGTTAAAATCAACTCTGTGGGTGTCAATTCAACACTGGTCTTTTTGTTGTATACACAAATGATTTTGGCGCCTCCTAATGTTTCTCCTGGAACTACTAGCATGTGCTTGTACATCACACTTGCCTTAGCTCACTTCCTCTTGTGGTTGTATGACATGATAAGATTAACAGCAGGTACCAGCAGAGACACAACCTTATCTGTGACAGGGAATCATTGGTCGTGAAATGTTGTCAACAAACTGATTAATGTGGGGCCACTTGCCCTGCTGTCAGACGTGCTTCATGTGCATCTGTCATGAGCTGAAATCACACAGGCCACTCACAGTCACTGGTGAAACATCATCGCCATGTCAAAGGCCTACTGCTGAGCAGTCAGGAGTGTGCTGCATATATGGCCTTTCACCTTATTGACACCAGTGTGGAGGTCATCATTTACGCACAGCAAGCCATGATGATGTCATGCCCAAAGATGGAGGTGGAGGGATGGGGGGGGTTGTTGCCTGTGCTCGTGTCAACACTCACTAGAAATGGTCAGGTGAGTGAAAGCTGGGATGATGTCATTGCTTAGGGTTGGGGGGGGGGGTGATGGGTGGGCTGGTAGTTAAGAGAGATGATAGACATTGAGCTCAATGCCAAGTGACATTGTTAAGGTACACACACACACACGAAGAGAACATTAATAATTGAATCACCCTATCTCCATCCGGTACACATTAAATGCCCACAATCACACACAAGTAGATGGACACATACACACAAAAAAGCTGTCTCCTACCCAGCATGCACACACACACACACACACACACACACACACACACACACACACACACACACACACACACACACACACACACACACACAATTGTTGGGGACAGCATAACCACATTAGAGAGAATGGCTCTAAATGAGCATGATGGTGAATCAGTAGGCAGCCACAAGGGAGAGATCTCATTGTAAAAGTGAGATGAGTGATCTGCCTGCGCTTCGCAGACACACACACGCACACACACACACACACACACACACACAGATACACACACACACACACAGACACACACACACACACACACACACACACACACACACACACACACACACACACACACACACAGCCTCCAGAAGCTGGACACAGAGCAGGAAACACATGATGCAACATGCAGTCAACATGTTTGTGTTGGGAGGAGAGGAGTCCAATCTGTCTTTGTGTGTGTGTGTGTGCGCGCGCGTGCGTGTCTGTGTCTGTGTGTGTGTCTGTCTGTTTGCGTGTGTGTGTGTGTGTGTGTGTGTGTGTGTGTGTGTGTGTGTGTGTGTGTGTGCGTGTGCACAAATGAAGAATGAATCAAAGAGCCAATACACAGAGAGCCAAAACAAACAAAAAGAGAGAGCATCGACTGCAACCACTTTCTCTAATAACTTACAAACAAAAATCTGTGTGTACACCTCCACATTCAGACACTGGCAAACTAATGAGACTTGTGACGAGCAGTCTGCCAGAGGGATTTATTTAGCCTAATGAGTGTAGGATGGTTTGGATCAGATTTAGGTCTTCTGTTGTCAGTGTATGCTGCGTGTGCTGTGAGTGATGGACGTGCTGATGACAGCTACACTCATCCGCACAGAAATAGTACATAACGAAGTACGCAGCACAGCCCAGCCCAGCACAGCGCATACGGGTACAGTCAGCTAAGCAGCGTTGTGGTGGCACTCTTGATTCTGCCTCAAGTCTCTCTCAGGAGAGAGTTTAGAGTTATGGAGTCCAACATTTGGAGTACCTGTGGGGCAGGGCCTCTCCTTTGGGAATGTGCTCCTTTGGGGTTTGTAAGGGAGGGAAAGCAAGAGCAAGACTTAAAGCAAGACTTAAAAAACTGATGTACAACAGGTAACTCTAAAACAGGATCTTCAACCAGTGATTGGTTGGTGTGTGTGTGGAGGGGAGGGGCAATTCTAAGGGCTCAGCATTGAGAGGGGCTCCTTTAACACCGCTAAATTATCTCTCCATGAAGCAAGGGTCTGTCAATGTGTCACTGATCAATCACATGTCACACCTCTATGAAATTAATGACAAGACTAATGCATTGTGCAATCACCCACTCTGCACAACTGCACTTAAAGTGAGAGCTGTTTAAAAGAGTAATAATATTTAATCATTTGTCAATAAAGGAGCCACAAAACTGTTCCAAAGATCATTTAGAATCTCCTTATCGGCCATCTGTGACTATACAAAATACAGACTTTGAACTAGGGCCCTGCACTAGTTATTAGCCTTATAAGGGCCTAACATATTCTTTCAAAGACACTGTAAAAAAATGCTTATACAATCATTGATTGAGAACATTTACCTCTCTCTGACCACCAGTAGGTCACAATCTGTAAAAAATGTGTGTGGGGTACAAAAAATACTTGTATGGATAGAATAATGTGTCTGTCCCAAAACCCCATACCTTTAACACTCTTTATTCTCTTTTTTGTGTCCCTTTGGGTGTTACGTATAGCCCTGTGGCCATTCTTAAAAAAATACATCATGATAGGTTGAGCAGGACCATTTTTGCTTTCACTGCAAATAAAAAGTTAGTCACAAACAAATACAACTTTTTAACAGAGGTTTCAAATCTCCAGTGGCAGCATAGGACTATGGCTTGCCAAGTCAGCAAAGTCCTGCATGAATTGTTATCGAAGTTGCAAAGACATCTATTCAGCAACACATCAACACATTTGTCCTGTCTAAGCGCATATGGGGGATTTCCTGGCTCGAGTGTCATGATATATACATGTGCACATATGTGTGTGTGCTCTTGAATGTCTGGTTGGCACGTGTTTATTGCTTGCTGGTGACTTTGCCCTACTTACAACTGCCCTTCATATCCTGTAAATGTGCTTCGAGGGCATAGGCACAGCTGTGCCAAGGATGCTGATGCTAAATGCTAAAGCTAGCTACATTCCAATCTCTCTTCTTCTGTGTGCTCGCGTGCTCGCGTTTGTGTGTAGTGGTGGTCACATTCTTGTTTCTGTTTTTTTTTTCTCAGGCTGACTGGTTTAAGCCAGCAGAAACTTAATTCCCCTTGCCACCCAACACACACACACACACACACACACACACACACACACACAAACACAATGATATCATATTCAAAGCATGGCATTGCAACACTAGGCTGTTCAGGGGATCTGCAGGATTATGAGTTTACCCAAACCAAATACCAAGTTTGGTTTATGGGTGGGTAGGGAAGAGCTTCACTTAATTATGTTTTTATATTTAAACACAGCACACCTATGTTCAGATGGGAGTCTACTGTACATTAACACATATTCAATTGCTCTGCCGTCAACAGCCTGGAAGCTACTACTGAGTTATTAGTTGCTGAAATGGTATCCAATATCACCCAAAGGCTGTTGTTAAGATTTTAAGATGTGGTCATAGGTGTTAATGTTAATATGTATGTTTCTTTTTTTCACAGTTTCTAATTTCACAGTCCAGGGGAATCTGGAGCAGCACAAACACATTCTTCATAGCTAATGTTAGCTTTGACAAAACATAACATCCCCACCGCTTAAGTCCCTAAAGTACGGGCAAGGTCTTAACTGTCAGAGCATCTTCCGCCCTACGAAGTATAAATAAACATTGCACACTTTCTATCTTGGTTGAGGCCTCTGAGACAGAATAATTCAGGTGTGAAGAAAGAGTCCTTTACCAAAGCTGTTTTTTTAATAATCATAACAGAGTGGTGGCCTGAGCCTCGTACACAAAGAAACCATATCATATATACATTTCTAAAGACAGAATAATGACATATGCTATCTCCAAGACATATAGTACATTTAAAAATAGAATAATAAATTACTGTATTCTAAGCAGCATCTTTGAGTTGGAAAACATATAACATACATACACTTTGATTAATACGTTCGTACATTTTCAGTTATGTACACACACAGAGACAATCTCATGGGTACCATACAAAAATACATATTTGTGATTCGGCACACAAAAAGTCTGTATTACTCCACATTGTTTTCCTTGGGGAAAACTGAGCTCTGAGCTCCAAAGAATAACTGTTGACCTACTCCAAGGCTCTCGGGTACAAAGTGGCAAGCTGTAACACACACACACACACACACACACACTTTCACTGAGTATCGCTCTAATCTATCAAGCAGACAGTATGTATGTACTGTATATGACACCAGAATGAAGTATAGTTGATCAGGTTAGTGATGTAAACTCACCCTAGACTCATTTTCACAGCAAAGAAAGGTACCAGGCTGTATTTGTATCGTCTTGATCTGTCATGAACCATTTGATTTAAGTCCCTTTTGCTAGTGACGGGCAGAGAAAAAGTGTGTATGTATGTGTCTGTGTGTGTATATATATATATGTGTGTGTGTGTGTGTGTGTAAGAGAGAAAACACAACATAAGTAATACATGATCTCTGATTATAGACCGACTTGACTGAGTCATGTCTGCTGTCTTGCAGATTCCTTCAGCTTGATTATTCATTACAGGACTGTCTGTTCGACTCACGCCTGTTAACAAGTACCAGCACAGTGCCAGTAAAGACAGCTTGTTTGTCTGTTTTTACTTCAATGGGGTCGACAAGAATCTGACTCCTCTAAGTTCAGTGCTTCAGTAGCCGGCTCAGTGGCAGTAAGGTTAAGGTTCGCTGTAGCCCAAACCCAACCCTACACCTTTTACAGGTTGAGGTCTGAGGAAGGTCTTACTTCACTGTGTTACAACTGTCCCTACCTAACAGTGGTAGAGTAAGTGCATGTCTGTCCTTGAAACTGGGCATTTCCAACAGGTTCTAACTATGTTCTCCTCAGAAACCTTAAAGATTCCACATTAAAAGTGTAATGCTTGGTTCTAATAATAAACATTCTTGTAACATTCAGAAAATTGCTCCTCACAGACACTAAGTTGTTCAGCCAATGCATTCCAAATGATCTGATGTTTCTGTAGTCCTGTTGTTGTACATGGACTGGGAGGAACCAAGGCAGAGTGAGAGAGGTTGGGTGTTAAAATACCAACAATATTTTGCCAGAATCACACACTCTCATGAATGGTTATAAATAGATTCTTTGAGGGTCTTTAGCTTTTAGTGCCTATTATCATCTTAGCTGTGAAAAACCCTTTTTGTCGCAAACAATCCTTTATGGCCACTAAAGGTTTGTCTTTAGGAAGTTAGTTATACGCAAAAGATTTGGCTTTTAAAATAGCTTACACATAATGTGCTGAAATCTGATGTGGCAAAAATGTAATATTACACAAACAATGAATTTTTCATCACATAATGTAGTCCTCAAGTTCTCAATGTAAAAATCAGATCATCACTGATTAGGCACATCTGATGGCAACTGGACACTTCAGCAGACAGACCAGCTCTTTGTCTGTCCATCAAATAGCTGATGTCTATTACCAAAGATTTTGGATCACTGTTAATATGCTCTCATGTACTTTCAGTGGTGTGAGTTTCATAAAACTACATCAGCTGTAGATACATAAAGAGCACATATCTAATACACTAGTGCAATTCAAATCCTACGCAACCCAACAGTTTCAAACTAATGTATTGTGTAAAACGCACTATAAAGACTGTGTTACTGTATGAAAAGATGCAATTTAACCATCTCCAAATCAATGCCTATGAATGCTATTCCTTGGATGAATACACAAGACAGCAATGGTGGCAATGGCATCATGGATTCAGTATCACGTGAATAAAGATACAGATTGGAACATTGGCAAACAAAATAAAAAAAATTGTCATTAAAAACCACTAAGAAAGTGATTTGGATGATCAATCATTCAAAAATATGCCATTCTTGTTCACACTCCAAAGCCTAAATTGACTTCAGGAACTTGGGAAGCTAGATGCTATAAAACATATAATGGAATATGCAGATTAGCATCCCCAAATTTCCAGTGCATGTCTTCCTGAAAAATACTTCTCGCTCTGTGCAGCTGATGGGAAAGCCATTTGATGAGGCAGGTGCCATCGGCTTCAATTTTGCAAAAGGTACATTTGGTTCTCCGTGCCTTCAGCACTAAATAGAAACCATCAGTTTTCCCTCCCGTCTCTTCTGTCAGACAAACGTCCATCAGCCACACACCACTGCCAAAAACACCATTACTGATGCAACAGACACAGAAAAGCTTCTAAGAGAAGAATGTGTAAGAGAGAGACAGACAGAAACAGAGAGCAAGAGAGAGAGAGAGAGATAGAGAGAGAAAGAGAGAGAGAGAGAGAGCAGAAGAGAGAGAGCAAAAGAGAGAGAGCAAAAGAGAGAGAGCAAAAGAGAGAGAGAGAGTAAGCAAGAGAGAGAGAGAGGAGGGGAAAATGGGGGATGGGTGTGGAGGAATTGTGACAAATTAAAAAAATAAGCGTATGTGAATGAGAAAAAGGGAGGAAGAGTAAAAAAAACAAGAGGAATGGACAGCACAAACTTTCTGCACTGGTGCAATCAATCCAGAGGGAATGCAATTCTGATGGGGCAGATGTTCACCTTCCGTGCCAGCCAGCAGTACGTGACTGTACGCAAGTGTTAGTTCATCACACTCTGACCTATGAGCCTACTGACTTCTTCTGTCCCTCTCAGTAACTGAAAGAAGTGCGGCAACGAGGGAACCAGACATGTCTTTGTTTAAACAAATCTGATATCGTGGTGATACTGTGGTGATAGACACTCCCAATTCCCATGGTGTGTGGGCGCCATGCAAATCAAAACTACCTGACAAAAAAATTCTTCTCTTTCACTTTTTAAAAAATAAGGTTGTCATGGCAATATGACATGACGTGCCGGGACCATCATGAGTTTTGCGAGGAGGAGTTTCACTGGAGCAGGAAGGAAAACCACGGCCATCATGGCTGTGCTGACCATGAGCCCTGTGCGGTCTTTTTTTTTTTTACTAGACCAGCACTTGAGAGAGAGAGAGAGAGAGAGAAAATGAGACAGGAATGGAATGGGAGATGTGATGCCCCTGTTAGCAGTGTGAACTGTCTCTGTGCCTGCTCTGGAGGTTTCCTTCATTCACCATGGGGCAGTCATGGGCCAGCGGTTAAGGAGTTGGACTTGCAGCCGACGGATCGCAGGTTCAATTCCCCACACCGACAGGTGGGTGGGGGCAGTAAATGACCAGCGCTCTCCTCCATCCTCTCCCGTGACTGAGGTGCCCCGAGCATGATACCGTCCCCACACGCTGCTCCCCAGGTCAGCTGTCGTCATGGCTGCGCCCCGTTCACATGTGTGATGGGTTATATGCAGAGGCTGAATTTCGTTGTGTGCATGGTGTGCTGTCTGATCATAATGACAAATGGGAATCACTTTCTTCATCACTTCTTTTTTGTCCGTGACATGGCCCCCTTAGCCAAAGTCAATGCGCGGGCGATACTCAAGGACCATGGGATATGCCTTTTGAATAAGATTAAGAAAGAAAGGAACAATAAATGTCAATCAAAACAGTTTTTTAGCGTATTTCAACAGTTTTTTATGTATTTTTTTTACAGTCACTCCACAAAGACTTCATCACTCTAACCAAAACCAGCCCCTAACTCTCATCTGAACCATACACTGTTGTTAGAGGAGTCTCAACAGATATTCCATGTATAATCTAAGCATCTGTGGATATATTTCAGTACTAATGCACAATTTGAAGCCCTTTAACTGAACATTTCTAGTAGGTTTATTCTAAAGATAGACATAATAACTTTTATACTATGTTAAAGGAACATTTTTGTCTGAAATCAGTTTTGCTATTTTTCCTAAGTCACTAAACACCATTTTATGAACAGCCTAGGTGACTAATGGGAGTGACATTTTCCATGAACAGTACACCATAAATATGAATTTAAATATAAAAATATATATAATTGGACACATTATTAAAATAATTACCTACAAAAACGTCACTTTAAAATAGTATAAATCTGTGCAATGTTCCTTAAAAATGCTGTGTGTGCCTCAGACCACGACAACACTCGCAAAGGGGACATCATTAGTCTATGCAGGCCTGGCCTATGACCTCCGCAGGGGCCATTCCTCTCTGGAAGGTAATGTGAGGACAAGGTCACTGCACTGGTGACACCATGGTGCAGCCATGGATGTCTGCTCATCCTTCACCCCATGTGTACTGCACCTGACAGGGGGCTGGGGGCAGTAGGGTAACAGGAGATGTGAGTCACGCCTCCGTGTGTGTGTGTGGATGTCTGTGTGTGTGCGTGTGTGTGTGTGTGTGTGTGTGTGTGTGTGTGTGTGTGTGTGTGTGTGTGTGTGTGTGTGTGTGTAAGTGTGTGTGGGGACAGAGTGGGGGTCGAGGAACAGACAGCAGCTGTTCACACTCCTTAGGAGGTCTCCTCATCTTCACCCCACACACACACGCGCGCGCACACACACACACATGCACAGACACATCTCAAATAGGGCATCTGAACAGCACTGGCTTTTCATTACCTACTCCATCATTCATGTGAATGCATGGTGACATGTGTGTGTGTGTGTGTGTGTGTGTGTGTGTGTGTGTGTGTGTGTGTGTGTGTGTGTGTGTGTGTGTGTGTGTGATATTGAAGACTCACACTTTCTTCCTGTAATCTCCAGCGAGTACGATAGATGAACTCAAGGGTGTGGTCCTTACCCATGATCTCCCCATTACACAGAACATCCAACTTAACACACAAACACACAAACACGCAACCACACCAAGAAACATTGTTTTGTTGTCATCAAAAATATCTGTTTGGCTAAAACACATATGGAAAAACACCACTGTCTTTTAGCAATCACAAAATATTGGAATTTCACATGGTCATGAACTACTCAATAAAATCATTTTTTATCACTCTATTTTTAGACATGAAAACTAAAACACTCCCACGTACAGACATGTACTACATCCATCTAACACCCCCACAGTGCATGCATGAACAGCACTGTTTATATTATATAAACGTGAAGTCTAATCAGATCATTTTTGTGTGATTAAAAACAGAAGAGTATGAAAATGACAGGCTGAAAGGCTTGGATGTTTGACATACCTCGTACGAACTTGGTAACTTTAGTTTCAGGCAGAGAAATTTCTTAATGGTTCCCACGGTAACCCGTGTGGAACAGCGGATGAATTTCTTCATTAAGCCCTGAGGTGAGAGAAGGGCAAATAAACAAGCCAGCTAGCTCAGGTAGGCACAAGCACACACACACACACACACACACACACACACACACACACACACACATATAAACATGCACACACACAAACAGCCTTTCAAAGATATATGTACACAACTCCTGCAGCTACTGGGTGTAGTCACCACCAAGCACACACAGCCACGAGCCAATGCAGTCACACACACACACACCTTTACTGTGCTTTCTCCTGACTGGCCGTTGTTCCGCAAGCAGTCCAGACAAATGGCGATCTGAGGGTCACTCCTGTGGTAGTCGCCACCTCTCCCATCCTCGTCTTCCTCACCTTCATCATCACCTAGCCGAGCCCTCTTCGTTATAGGACCACCTTCAACACACAACACGTGACTCACACTGACTCTTGAAAATCAGAGACTTCTGTTAGATTCAATAGCATTTTGTACTTTCGCTTTTCATTGCAATTCATCAGTGTTACCCAATAATGTTACCCTGTAGGTACTGACATGACACAAAAGGTCAATCTTTAGACACTGTGTGTGTGTGTGTGTGTGTGTGTGTGTGTGTGTGTGTGTGTGTGTGTGTGTGTGTGTGTGTGTGTGTGTGTGTGTGTGTGTGTTACCTTCTCCATTTCCTCTTGATTTTGTTCTCCGCCAGAATTCAAGCTCCCTCTGTTCTTCCTCTGATAAGCAAACAGCATTAGGCAGCAGAGAGCAAAGCACAGTTAGCGCATGGCAGAGTAAAACACACACACACACACACACACACCATTTACAAAGTGCTAATGTGGAAACTACAAGCAGGTAATGGTTAGCTCACTCTCTCTCAGGTCAGGCACAAGTTTGAATATGATTTCCTCGAGTGTTTTATCCAACCTAAGGAGGGGAAGCATACAGGTAGATCAACAACACAGGCAACACAAGAGAAAGATAAAAAAGGAGCACAGAAGCAACATTTCTACTTAATTATATCAGTACAGTGATAAGGGAAATGGACTGTGTGCGCACGTCTCTGTGTGTATGCGCATGTTTGTGTGTATGTGTCTGTATGCCATTGTCTGTATGCCAGTGTTGGTGCATGTGTGTGTGCGTGTGTGTGTGTGTGTGTGTGTGTGTGTGTGTGTGTGTGTGTGTGTGTGTGTGTGTGTGTGTGTGTGCATGTGTGTGTGTGTGTGTGCATGTGTGAGTGTATGTGTGTGTGTGTGTGTGTGTGTGTGTGTGTGTGTGTATGTGTGTGTGTGTGGTCGTGAACATTTGTGTAAGGTTGTAACTGTTTCCTACCTTAGCATCTCTAGTGGGTTGGTCTCATGCACCTGAATGCCACACTGTGGGCATTCATTACTCTCCTCAAAATGCTGGACAATGCAGCTCTTACAGACTGAAACACACACACACACACACACACACACACACACACACACACACACACACACAAACACACACACACACACACAAAAGACAAACAAGAGCAGGACCGTCACACATGCGTTATTCCCGTCTCGTAACTAGACCAGTTCATTCTACTGTATGTGTTCTTTAGGACTGTCATGTTTTTTCTTGCCAAACTGTCGAAACACTTTTCCCTTTTTTGTATTTCCTGTCTCTCTTAATACTAAATATACTATTTATTTATTATTGAGCGGGGTAGTATTAAGAGGGGTAGTAAAGAGGGAAATAAGGAACCCCCCTGTGGACTATTTATTGCCATACCGTACATGCAAGCTGTTACACCTTCAATTCTTGTGCTATGCATATGATGATGGCTGTGTGTATGTGTCAGTGTGAGGGGGTGGGGGGCGATGTGGGGTTGGGATATATGCCTTTTGGGGTAGGATGGTTGTGTGTGAATACTACAGGGTGCTGGTGACAGACCAGGGCCATTTCATTACCTTTTCATGAATATGCCCGAGCAACCACCTACCACACATTGCGCAATCCAAGCTCAGCACTTTGGTGGCAGGAGAGTACAACAGAGGCGAAGAGGAGTTCACAGAGACCTCACATCTGCCCTCTCTTCTGGGTAAACCTCTGACGTGTGTGTAAGTGTGTGTGCGCTTAGCCTTCCGTTCTCCCATAAAACCAAAAAATGATTCAGAAAAACAACACCCTGCCATCATGACACCACACACACAGATTAGCAAGGGAAACAAATAACATCTACGACCAGACATCAGTATTTAGTGCTAAGAATACTAACAAAATGTATACAAAGGGAATCTATTCATGACATGTGGCTTATACAGAGGCAGTAATCTACTGCAGGGTCATTTTTTTTTAAGTTGTGTGATGCTGTCTTGTGTATTGTCTTTTGTGCTGTCTAGAGTCCTGGTGTTATGTTATCTTGGCCTGCAAAACTATTTGTCCTCTGAGATTACAATAAAGTGACTTGACTTAACTTGACATCTCTGAGTAGATAGCAATAGTCTATGGCCAACACAGAGCTTGTGGTCCAGTGACTGCAGACCATGGATACTTACAGGTGTGCAGGC
This sequence comes from Coilia nasus, assembly GCA_027475355.1. Taxonomy (NCBI): domain Eukaryota; kingdom Metazoa; phylum Chordata; class Actinopteri; order Clupeiformes; family Engraulidae; genus Coilia; species Coilia nasus. The sequence goes on along the minus strand of CM050204.1, from coordinate 11,838,098 downwards.
ATTCGGTGACTGTGGTGGGCTTGATCAGGTAGCCCCGGCACAGGTAGCATGTGATGTAGCGGTTGAAGTCTCGGACCAAGTACTTCCTCTGGGCGGCCATTTGGGTCGCAGGCGAGGTCATCAGGGGGAAGACAGGGAGCAGAGGTCACAGCTGTGTGCACACGGTGATGCGTCGCCATGGTAACCACTGCATCCTGTTGCACTCTTGCCTGTGTGGGATCCTCATTCTCCCGGAAAGTTACCACCTTAAAAGAGAAAAGCTTTTTACTGAACAACAGAATTAATCTACCAAAGTAGGCATGAGCAAATAAAAACATTGTGACACAGAGTGTTACCCTAGCGTAGATTGGTGGCATTACAGAAATATAATACATTATACATTTTTCAGCAAATGAAAATGTTATCTTGCTGTACTTTCTGATGTGCTCTTTTTGGAATTTTGGGGTTTGATTACAAATAGCCTTCAGATATACCAGACATCCACTGCCTCTGCTTTAGCACCATGTACAAACCTAGTGAAATCAGTTCAAACTCAGCCCTGATAATACTGACAGCAAACAGCTAAGATTTTCTGTATTATTCATAATATGATGGTGGTATGGTGCTATGTTATGATTGTTTGACCTGTAAATAGGAGCGGTTTATTAAATAATTTAAAATAAAATTCAATTTGATGTATAAAAAACTTATAAAAAAGCTCATCACTTTATCTGTGAATGAAGAACGTGTTATTTAGGGGACAGATAAAAAAATAGAAGTGTTGCAAGGATGCAGGTGCACATCCGTCACATGATCCTGAATAGCCTAAACTTCACTCGGAAGACTCAAAGGGGATTTCATTTTAAATTGGCGTTATCTTGGCCTTGATGTGGATGTATTTGAGGCGGTATCAAACATTGTCCTGCACAGATTTAACTTAACATTTATAAGGTGACGCTAGTGGCGAACAAGCGGTATTACACTGTGAGAATGGTGTGAAAAGACGTCATACAAATGATACTGAAATTGCTAGAAGAAAACAGTAGCTATAACTGCGCAACAGCAGTGTCCACCTCGGCGTGTCGCACACATGGACTGCACTATACCGTTATCTCATCGCTCAAGACTCAACAAATCGCGTCATGGTTTGCGTCACCTGCCTTAGAACGGCAAGAAAATTCCGTAACATATGGCAACTTCGCCACATTTTATAGGATTAACGATACTAGTTCGCTGATGTTGTATATTGTACAGGCTCGGCGGACTTGTTTAACACCGCAATAGTTATTATCAGTACGTAAAGTGCGCTAGCTTGCCCATACGCTAACTAACGGGCACATGCCATGCTGTTTCATAGCTACAAGACGTGACATGATACCGTTCCCGTCCCTCCCCAAACTTTGCCCATACATTCAGCGCCCGCTCGGAACACGCAGGTTCACGCACACTCACCAACTGAATGAACCATTCTGAGCATACTATAAGCCTTACCGTCAGGTACCAAGAGAGAGCGAGAGAGTGACGACTGTTGAAATACAGAGCCACGAGTGATTCACATCACGGTTCCAGAGCGGGGATTTTTAGGCAAGGGTGAACGGCGTATGTAGTAAACTAGCAAAGAGAATACGGAACTAGCACACGCATTTACACCAAGGAGCGCTGAACAGGGAGAGAGGGGGCGGGGGAGTTCTCGGTGCTTGTTTACGAGGGCGACTCATTCCACCGCCGCAGATATGCTACCTTACCTCACAGTGATTACGCATAAACGAATAAAAAAAACACAAGGTCAAAAACATAGTTTAACTGTCAATAACAATTTTAAGCTCATATGCACCAACAATGCCAACAATATACTAATTACAGATGCAGCCTGGTAGACCAAACCAGATCAGATGATACAAAATCTCTCTCTCTCTCTCTCTCTCTCTCTCTCTCTGTGTCTGTGTCTGTGTAGGGGCAGTAAGGATAACGTACCTGTTGAATTTTGTGTTCTCAGTGTGGTCTGAAAAACCCTGACCGAAATTACAAGTTTATACAACTGAGAACACAATGTTGTTTGGCAGTTCAGCAACAAAGGCAACAAAGTAGTACTTTGTGACCGGCTATGCTGCTTACACCATAGAGCCTATACTTGTCAAGTAAACAGAAACATTCATCCATCATTTATTTCAATGCAACTGTGCTTCATTTGTAATCTCCAGTTGTGTCCTAAATCATAAAAACAGAACCATGGTTCTTATGCTCACCATCCACATTAACAGACAGAAAGTTTCCAAGGACTTTCTGACAAGTGAGTTATACCTTTACATTGGCAGACCTTCACAGAGCTGTGATACAGCCGACCACTAAAAATGGGTTATGGAAACACCTTTTTTTCGGTCCCTGTTACAATGTATGTAGAACATCATGAAATACAGTATAATAACATTTCTAACAATATTATGTACTTACACTGTACCTTAAGGTTAGGGTTAGGCTTAGAGTTAGTGTTAGCTACAGTGTAAGTACATAATGTTACATGTTGTTACCACTATTTATACAATCACACCTAGGTTGAGTTGCAATTAAAAAAAAGGGGGGGGGGGGGCAGGAGATGGAGGATAGCTGACATTACAAAATTCTGTATAGATTCGTGGTTTTATTTCATTATTATTTCCATCAGTGGCTATTTCTCTGAGACAACAAGGGAAGCCAGACATATCATTCAGCCCAAAAGCCTACTGCACTGAAATATCAGAGTATGGCATTGTGAAAGTAGTTGGAGAAGTAAGAGAGACATATCAGTCATGATTTGGTTAGGTTAGTTAATGATTCGTAGGTCTCGTTCTGTTTCATTGTGTCAATCTGAGGTGTGTGCGGGACCAGTCATTGTAATGAACGTACAAATGAATGAACTGATCAAACTATTTGTTTTGATTAACTGAATAATGAGAACTAGTTCCTGGCAAAGAATCATAATGCCGATCATTAGTTCATGTGCATGGTTGTCTGGGCAGTGTCACCGATGGTTGAATACGCAATTAGTAATAAAAAAAAAGTCAAAAGTTTTGGTGGTGGTGCAGACAGTTCAGATGTGTGTTACTACTGAAATTCTTGACGATGTGTGTTGCTGTGGTTCT
>CM050204.1:11702500-11832500 GCA_027475355.1 Coilia nasus | reverse complement strand
TGTGTGCATGCATGTGTGTGTGCAGGCGTGTTCCTGTGTGTGTGTGTGTGTGTGTGTATGTGTGTGTGTGTGCGCGTGAGTGCATGTGTGTGTGTACACACTATTATGATATTGACAGTCATTACACACACAGATCAGCACTCCCGTTTTTTTTTTTTTGCTTATATCCCTGGTATGTTCTGATAGGTCAGGGCCAGTTACCCCACCCCACTCCCCCATCACCTCCCTGCTATGTGATGCCTTATTTCTGCACACCCCACTGCCCCCGCCCTCTGATTTTTGTGCGGTGATATACTCCATTCTGATGTGCACCCTGTTGCAGGGGTAACAGTGTGTTTCCTTTTTGTTGTGACAATGCTCTGCTGTTCCCTCCCCATGCTTTTTATAAATGAAGTACTGCATGGGGAATACTTGTCATGCAACTCCGGAAGAGCTTTGATGGCTAAATTAGAAGAATAAAAGATAATGTAATAGAAAAAAGATACTGTAATGCTAATTCATAAATACAGTGCTTGAGTTTGGATGCTATCGTTCTATAATATTATGTTTGTTCCACATTATTAACCACTTTGGACGTGAGGCAAAATATTCTTCAGGGATGTAAGGTGAAAATTGAGAAATCTCTTTAATTTAATTTACTTAGCGTACGTAAGTTTATTGTCAACCAAGTGGTGGGAGACATTTCAATGCAAAATCAGTTTTAAAAATAGACATTATAAGTTCACTTACTCAAATTAAGGTTTATGGGAGCTGCAGTTTATCTATTTTCACAGGAATAACTTCTTTTTCACTGGGTGAAGCCTCAGTGGAACAGCAACAGAAATGGCTGGTGATAGATATTATCAGGATCATTTCCACTAAATGTCAAGCCAATCCATTAATGCATAATAAAACAGCGCAAGATCTCTAAAATCAGCCTTTCAATATTTTGGCAAGACACCTTTTCAGCAATGGTTGGAATACATAACAGTGTTGTGGCATGAGACAAGGGAACATATTCAAAAACGCCATCTCTATCATTAATAATCATCAATGATAATAATCAAATTATCAATAACCTTGTCTGACTACTCTATGTGAAATTCTCAGCATCATTTCTCGTGTGCATATGAACGCTGCCATGCTGATATGTAGGACGTCAAAGTCTTGCAGGCTCTCTGCTGTTACAGACAAACCAAGACTTTTTGATGAGTGCCATAAACCATAAATGCCTTAAATGCCATATAGTCTTGTAGTTCTGAGCAAATACATCAGGTCACTACCACCTCTACAGTATGTATATATATATATATATATATATATATATATATATATATATATATATATATATATATATAGAGAGAGAGAGAGAGAGAGAGAGAGAGAGACAGAGAGAGAGAGAGAGAGAGAGAGAGAGAGAGTTTATAGAATAACAACAATGGAGTTGCATGTGCAATGTCCCAACATGTGTTACAGTTCACCTCCAACACTGCATCGTTCTACACTCACCATCAGCTGATAGACACGTCTGGTTGTTGTGTTCTTGATCTTTTAGAGCCACTAGCCTATGTCCATAACGTGGGATTACATTTTTTTATCCCCTACCGACAGACAAAGGACCATTCAGTACACACAGAAAAAAACTAGTCTTTAAGCAATACAGGACTGACCCCGATGGAGGATCAACTTTGCTATAGTGTGCACAGTGCCCATTATATAGGCTGTCAGGGAGGTTTCTCTACCTAAAAACTATAGCCTGTATGTGGTTAATTGTGCTGTCAATAGTCATGTCAAGTTCTGCAGTTCTAGCCAAAGTGAACTACTCAGTCTGTTACAATGTACATCAACGGCAGATTAACTAAAACAGAACATGAAAAGTCACCTGTAAAAACAACAATGTTAAAGTTCATTTCATATTGATATACTGACATGTATTACCTTTGATCTATCTCTAGGCCTTGCGAGATCCACGCCTCTAAGTGGTGTTAAGATCACTTGTGTCCAGTGTCAACACACATGTCCTTATATGTTTTGCTCCCGGCAGCAGCGCGCATTTCAACAGCATGCCATTCCCACATATGACACAGAATTCCTAAGAGGAGGGTCGGCATTCCTAAATCCCTCTCGCTTGATGTGCACAACCCCCTCGACATGTGTGAGATTTACCCCAGGGAGACCCTGTGTTCAACTGCCCCATTTGCCCCTCTCAGCTCTTCTCTCCACCACTGCTGTATGCGAAGCGAGGGTATTAACAGTGCTTTCATGTTGATTTCCTTCCAAAAACCCCTGTTCATGCCTGCCATGTTGCATGACGGTGTTCCACCTGTTGTGACACAAAGGCCTACTACACGCCCTCACGTGCTATGATGAGATGCTGGGAAGAATGTATAGGGGGGATGAGGATCTGTCCTGGTTTTTGGATGGGATACAGTGGCTCTGATTTCTGGGTACGTGCATATGTGCATTCTTTGCACTGCGCTCTTCTGCTTGTTTTCATTTCTTGTATATATATGTGTGTGTGTGTGTGTGTGTGTGTGTGTGTGTGTGTGTGTGTGTGTGGTCTGCAACATGGTTATTCTGGGATGGTGCCGGGTTTCTTAATCTCACACACATCTGTTGTGATAATAATCATCATGGTAATAACAATAACTGTGCCCCCAGAGAGCACTTCAGCCTGAGACAGCTGCAGCTGGGTTTGCTAGATACGCTAACCATTCCCTCTCAAATAAACATGTGCACACTCACAGGACAATAAAGACAATACGCAAAATGACTGTGTGTGTGATCACAAATCTAATCCAAAATGCATGTCACAAAATGAAAAAAGCAAAAAAGCTTGGCCTGGTAATTACACAAAAGTTGTTTATTTCACAAGCCTATTGGCTCGCTATATAGACAATTTTTGTCTATTCAGCGAACCGAGCTTTTGGTTTATTTTATTTTACGTTTTTTGGTTTATTTTCTCTAGCTTCCGGTTCACTAAGTACATTTTTCGTATAATTTGAGATATCAGCTGACTGAATAGGTAGACCTAATAGAGAACCTTACAGGTGTCCTACCCAACAACAGCATCATTTTTAAATAGAGCTCATGCCTGAGGACAGCAAAGTGTTCTTACAATAAATACAGGAGTTTATATTACTGAACAAAGTGTAAGAAAATGTGTCTCTTATTGAAAAAGTAAAGGCTCAGCTCGCTAAATAGACCAAAGTTGTGTATTTAGAGAGCCCGGTGAATACTTAGGCTTAGAAAATAGCCACTCCCAAAAAGAGAAATACCCTTGCACACACACTGTACATAAGTCCAATATTTCCAAAATAATGAATCAAGGCATACATATAGAAACTCACACACATTCTCTCTCTCTCTCTCTCTCTCTCTCTCTCTCTCTCTCTCTCTCTCTCTCTCTCTCTCTCTCTCTCTCTCTCTCTGTCCAATTCTTCACAGAGATAGAACTTGGCTGTTTTGGCAGAAAATGTGACACTGTATAATACAGTATAATACATTGAGAAACACACAGCGGTGCTCATAAAGGCACTGGACAAGGTTACTGGGCTACCCATGCTGCCATCTCACTCTTGTCTGTGTGTGACACACATCCATCCCATAATACCCCGTGAACTAGACTCATTAGTGACACTTCAATATCCTGAGCCTATTCTCAGCCCAGCTTATAACACCTGTTTACACACACAAAAACACTCTGACACGTGCGGATACACTCATACACTCACACACTTGTACACTTGTACAGGCATACATCCCCCCATACAGCCATCACAGCCCAATATAAATACATACATTTAAACACACACACACACACACACACACACACACACAAATGCACAGCAGAGAATATGAGGAGACACAGTGCCTCCAAAGGATTTTCACTTCTATTCATAGTGACAACTATTTAATACAGTACCAGTTATTTTAGACCAGGCTATTTTTAAATTCACATTTACTCTAGAAGATTCAAAGAGACTTTACACGAGTTGGACTGCTACTTCAGAGCTTACATGGCCCATGTGCTTTTGTATATTCTGCTATGATACTCCTGCCATGTTTCTTACCTCTATGTGTAGGCCTAAAGCCTTATGAAGAGGACAGATAGCCAAAAACAGACCACAGAGACACATAGACACACAGAGTGTCCTTATCTGACTCTTGATGGTGATGGTGACTACCAATGATATCCTGTAATGGTCAGCTAAAATTAAATACTCCTGAATGACAAATGTGCTAGTATGATTGATGGGTGACAGTTATTTGAGTGACAAAAATAAACCCCTGGACATTACCATAACACGGTGGTGACGAGAGCTTGACTGATGAATGAGAGAGGCAGCAAATCAGATGCCTCATGACATATCAGTGGTGAGCGCGGTGTGACCAAGCAGACCAGCATATTCCTCTGGGAGGAATGGTGTTTGTCACTGGCTTCCTGCTTCCACAGATTTACAGGTGGCACAAATAGTGACCAGACAGTGACGTAAACTCGCAAATGTTTTACAGAGAACATCATGAAAGTTGATCAAGGCATTGTTTAAGTCTATTTATACACCACATTGCAGACGTAAAAACAATTAGATATGCTTTAAAGATACGTATTGCACAAGGATAGATTATTATTATTGTTGTTGTTGTTGTTGTTATCATTGTTATTATTATTATTATTATTATTATTATTAATAATAATAATAATAATATTCAGTTGATATGTTGATCATGTTACTGGTCATATTCATGTTAATAATAATAATAATAATAATAATAATAATAATAATAATAATAATAATAATAATGAATATAAATTAATAATAATAATAATGAATATAAATTAATATTAAGAAAATGTAGTCAGTTGTCTCTCTCTGAAACTTTTAGGTCAAAGATTACTTTCAGGATTCCAAAACCATTACTAGAATAAAAAAATAGCTAGCATCCATGTGATCACCACCAGTCTTCCGTCACCTCCCTGTCACACGAGCTAGCAGCCAGCACGCGCTCAGCGGCCCCTACCAGGCATCACTCGGCACAAGGACGCAGCTGCTTCTGGTAATGCATGATCTCGGCCGGGTGGAAGCCATACATCCCACGGTCATACCGTCACCCTCTGCGACAGCTGTAACAGGTTTCACCTTCCCCCCGACCCCCCCCACCGACTCCCCTCCTCCTGCGCTGATACGCTGGAGATGTGAGTCAGGGTGGGTGCATGTTTCAGGAAGTCCCGCGGCTCAGCTCAAGAATGATATTTTTTTTCTTTTTTTTTTTTTCAACCCGCCATGTCAGTGACATGAGATCACGTGGCGGCAGAGTGCCAGTGGTGACAAGACACCTTGCTGTCTGCCAGTGGGTTTGGTTTGAAAGGGGGTGGGGGGTGGGGGGGTCAGGATTGGGATGGACACTATGTCTTTTGCGGGGAACATGAGCTCACTGTGTTATGCGACTTTTTTAGTGTCCACTCAAATTGTGTGTGTATATATAAGAGGGACCATGGAGCAGCCAGAGCAGACAAACATCCATCGCACAGCAGAGCAGGCACTGCAAAGACACGCACCACAGAGACTGTTACAGGAACACAGACATGGGGCTGTTTAGTGTTGAAGAACTGGTAGGCATTACTATACTATATATATGTACATGGCTCCTAACAAGTACTCATGTGTGATTTCTGTGCGTCTTTAGAGGTACAACATATGTTTTTTTTAAACTTTGAGTTTTTTGTAGCCTGTTGGGTTTGTTGACCATTTACTACGTCACAGGCTTGGCAACAGACTTTAAATACCGTGTGGGTACTAAACCCAGCTGCTAACAGAAAGTCAGGCCTGCCCAGAAACCTCACTTGCTTATATAATTTTTTTTTTTTTTTTTACATCAAACTCATTTTGTCAAAAACGGTTGTGCTGCCACAGCATGTCTTTCAGGCTGTTTTCCCTGTGATGAAAATACTGATATAATCTGGTCGCACCATAGGTGACTGGGAAACGCTGTGATGGCAAGGACAGTGATGGAGCTTGTGCTGACGTGTGTGCAGTGGGAGAGTATGAAGCGTCCATTCATCAGGAGAAACAGGACGGTGTGCGGTCCCAGACAGAGAAGGGAATTACCACAGGAAGTGATGTCACTCTGAATGAGCTCAACCTCAAAGTAAGGCCCCACAAATCAGAATTATACTGGTTATGATGACTAAACTAAAGAGAGACACGCTCAGACAAGAGATGACAACCACACCGAGTCAGATTGAGATCAATTGTCAATTTGAAACATTTTGTATTTAAAGACTTAAACTCATGTTAAAATTACTAACCGACTAGATGGTTCATAAATAGTCACTGGAACAAACCGTGGTCAGCAAAACCCAAAACCACTTCCTGCAGGAATGAGCGACTGAAAAGAAACACACACACACAAAAAAAACAAATCATTCTCTCTTTTTCTAACAGACAGACCTATCAGGACATCTGAAGCTGGAGACCGTCGATGACCTCTACAATATCCTGCAGCTGAGAAAGAGAAGGAGACAAAGGAAACCGATAGTGTACAAAAAAGAGCCTGAACCTGAAGTATTGGTAAGGGACATAAATGAGCACCGTCTCACTTTAACATTTTCAGGAAATCCCAACACATGTACAATCTTTATTCAGTGTAAAAAACACAGATTTATAGGGAAGGGGAAACAGCATGGTTATTTATTTTCGGGTCACTGTTGTTTTGTTTCAGCCCGAAATAGTGGATGCACCTACATTCTTAAAAGCTGCCATGGAGAACAAGCTACCAGTCATCGAGAAGTACCTGGGAGATGGAGGAGACCCTAATACTAGCGATCATGTGAGTTTGAAGACCTGCATGTCCAAATCATCTTTAGTATATAAAAAACACGTGGACTTTCACCACCCCTTTCTTCTTAAATGCACCATTGTATTCTTTTTTCCCGTTCTAGTTTAACCGCTCTGCTCTGCACAAGGCCAGCTATCATGGCCATCTCGATGTTATGAAGAGGCTCTTGGAGGCAGGGGCATCTATTGAGATGAAAGACAAGGTAAAAAGCACCAAAACAAATGTTCTGATAACATATCCTAACTGACTCTGTCACTCCTGATAACATCTGTGACTTTGAAATATTAGTAAGATAAGATTGTACAGGGATTTTATTTGTTATATTATATATTTAAATATACATATATATTTATTATAATTATGATGTTTTTCAAGTTGGATGCCACGGCTGTGCACTGGGCCTGCAGAGGAGGCAGCCAGCCTGCCCTTGAACTGCTCCTGAACCAAGGGGGAAAATTCAACTCCAGGGATAAGGTATTAACAAATGAACACTGCAATGGTGATAATGCTGATCAAAATAAATTAAACCTTTCTTATTAGTGGACCTTGGGCAGCTGCTGTCAGGCAGCCCGAGTAAATTAGAACTCTGTCACTATCACCTGCCCACTCACTTATGACCCTTATCCTCTCTTTGTGGGCAGCTCCGAAGCACACCGCTCCATGTGGCAGTAAGGACTGGACACTATGAGTGTGCAGAACATCTGATACACTGCGGCGCAGACATCAATGCTAAAGACAGGGTGAGACATACCCACTATGTTGTACCTAATTGTTTTCAAAGATGGCCAAAATGTTATATTTAATGTATATTATTGCATTGTCGCTTAATATTGGACCATGTTGTTATCTGCAGGATGGCGACACACCCATGCATGATGCGGTCAGGATAAACCGCTTCAAAATGATCAAACTTCTACTGATGTATGGAGCCAGTCTTAAAACTAAAAACATAGTAAGTGCATTTGGATGAAGTCTAGTGCAGCAGGAGTTCGAACAGTAATACATGTACACTGCCACCTAGTGTCTAAGAATGACTCTGCTGACAAAATCATCAAAATAGATTTGTACAGAGGTGAATGGAAGGGCGGAATTTCTGGGGCACTCAGTAATAACACCACATCAGTTTTACAAGTGCAAAGTTTTGCAAACACCAGTACATCTTTAAAAGTATTAGCTATTAACGTTCTAACTTAAACTATTATGCTGACATGTCACATGTTGATTCTTTCCCCTAGGATGGAAAATCACCAATGGGGAGTCTTCTGGCCTGGCAAAGTGGAGCAAAGACTATCCTGTGTAACAGTGTTAATGAAGAGGGTGTAAATGAAGCCAAGTGATCCGATACAGAAAAGAACAAGGTGGCATTTGGTGATATCGCTGAGCTCAAGGAAATGGAACAAGCCTTTGCTTCAGCTCAACACATAGAGGATAGGCAAAGCGAATTGGCTGGCCAATTGGCTGTATAAACTTTTGGTATTTCTAGTTTGCCTTGTGTTGGATGATAGCATTTGCAAACAGCATTTGCCTGTTTTGATGGACAGTGAGGGCAGAATGAAATGATGTTTTAATGTACTTGCAATCAGAGTGCAACTGTAAGAGTTGTCAGTTATGCAGTCCGAGTGGATATTGCCAGATATAGACCTAGGCAGTATAGGGTAAGTGTTGACACTATTGAAAGATGAAATGTGTCATCATCCTCTGGCCTTGAGGGAAAACGTATGTGGCCTGTGGCTTTCTGGATGTACAAACAGAGAAGGTGCATGTAATGCAAAGCATGGAAAAAACACATCATTTCTAGATGAAAGTTGTACATTTGTCTTTTATGGTGATGCATTTTATAGACTTAATGATGTATTGTTCTAATAAAGCTTTGTTTAATGTTTTCATAATATGCCTATTTTTGTCATCTTAGTATCACTTTGTGCTTTCCCAAGTAGTTAAAGATAAAGGGGAAAAAAAAACATTGGCATGTGTTTTCATCCCACACCCACAGATTCACAGAAACACTCACATTCCAATAAAACACTTCATAGCCCATGTTATTTGACAGTGAAACACTTTATGCTCCATGCCATTAATTGATAGTGTATTTTTACACCAATAACAATGGGAAGCAAACAGGAGCCTGCAGGATTCCCACATCAGGCTGCACAGCAGTACATCTGTATGGTTTACCATCCACCAAACCTATGGTAAATTAGCCAAAGACACTGGTTAATGCTACACATTACATAGTCTGGTTGCTGCTTCTCCAGAGACAGACATCCGGACAACGGTTCAGAAAGTAAAAGGTCTCCGCTACCTTTAGGGTGCCCAAACTGGTGTCCTTTTGAGAGAGTAAGCCCACTCACTACCTGCAGAGCTACTTCATGATTGTTAACATCCAAAAGAGTGCCCTTTATGTACGATGAGATGCTCAGTGTGCTAAAGTTCTCTGCTGTTGCCCAAAATGTGTTTGCGTTTTCCTCTGTGGTGTTTTCGTGCCGGTCTTGTGGCTCCATTGGGAAGAGGTTCCAGCAGATCATGGATGTTCTCATTGTGCTGTGTTTAATGATGGCCTCTTTGTTCACCTTCAACCATTACTGTGTCTCTTTACGCCTCCTTCAGGGCTGTGCTGCTACAGACCCACCTGATAGTGTGGTCTTGAAAACACCAAAGATGTCGCTTTCAGCCCGACTGAGTGACAAATCTGTCTCGCAGAAACACATGCTGCGTTTTATGACGGCCTCTTTGTTCTGTTCATCTGCACGGAGTGTGATTAACTCGGCAGTGCTGAGCCGGCACCTCTGAGACTTCAGATTGATCTGGGTGTTGTGCGGCCCTCAATGCTGTTGAAAATCACATTCAATGACAGTGGCAGGATTTTCATTTGTTTCAGTTCCTGATAAAAACAATGAAACTTGACAGACCATTCTAAACACACCATGACAATCTGATGCAAGGCATTTATCCTATGTGGCATTTTCAAACAATGCACTCAAGTAAAAATTTCAAATGAAATAAAATGCTGAGAGGCAATAAACTGAGGATAAATAAGAGGAAGAAGGAGGAAGATCAGACAAAGAAAATGGAATCTAAAGATCTCAGTATTTTAAAAAGGTGAGTGTAACCCTAAGTTCAGGATCTGTGTGACCCCTAAAAGTCACACTACAGGCTGAGCATATCGCCATCATGCCAACAAATGAATATCACTGAACAAAAATGCCAAATTTTGCATGCCGCTTAATTAGGGGTATTAATTTGCTGCCACATGGACATCATAGACTAGAACATCAGTGGGTGTGGTTTCAGCCACTGATCAGCGATATCAGGTAGCCTAAGTTTTAACGATCAGTGGAAACCTGAAACTATGGCAGGCTAAATGACGTCCTAGTTGTTGTGACCTGACCAACTATGACAAAACCACAACTTTATCTGTATGAAATTTGTTAAACACAAACTTGACTTAAAAAAAATCTGATGGCATAGCAAATATAAAGAGTCTTATTCAAAGATAAACATTTAAGCTAAATGTTCTTTTTTCTAGAGTCGTGGACATCCACGCATGAGTTAAATTATGTAGATGGCTTCGCCTATACAATTCTTACCCGGCTGTCGACTCAAAACACTTAAAAAGTAAGCCTTTCTTTACATCAACAACATGTTCTGCCTTCAGCCTTTGCACTTCAGTGTTCAGACACGTAGGCCTACGGATAAAACTGACGATGACTTCCCTGTACCCACTGTTTAAATAGCAGATGCGTATAATTACGGGATTGTTTATAACGATTACCAGCCCTACCAGCAGGTGCGCGATACGCAATCCCATGATGCTCTGCGGGAAAGCTCCCATCAGCCATTGGTTGAATTCAAAAAACGGGGCCGCGATTTAAGCTGAATGACAACATATTGAACGTTTGGGGGTTTTGTTGAGACGCCAGATATCTGTTTATGTAAGTGGCTACATCTTTAATTTGTCTTTGAGTGGTTACACAAAGAAGATTTTCTGTCTTTATTAGTACCAAGACAAACATAGAAGTATATTGAATATAGCTACAGCTATGACGTCTGTGTAGTTGACAGTTTTGTCAAAGCCTAGTTAGTCAGTCAGCTAGCTAGCTAGCTCACCTGCAAACGTTACGCCGTAAGGTACAGCGATACTATTCTTTTTGGTATTTGGGTTATTTGCATGGACACGCCAATGTATGTATTCATTGTTTCTTTCCAGTGTTTTTAGCGTGATTGGTTGCTCAGTAGTTCGATGTCGTCCTGGCGAGCTCAAATTACAAGCCTCATAACATTAGAATCTTCAGTTGATTCAGTTCTATTTTTATACAGGTTTGACGGGTGGGTATACTGTGGCCATTGTCTGTTTTGACACATTTGTTTTAGATCACAATGGATACGTGCGTGAACACCGAAGTGGTGCCGCGGGACCCACAAGATGTTGCCGATGTTAAGAAAAACTTGTTTTTTCAGTTTTCAGGCATGTCTGACAGCCCGGTAAGAAGTGTATAGGCGAAAGCCATCTACCTCCATAAAGCCTTCGCTCTGTTATGCTCCAGTGTTGTGTGTGTCGATGTGCAAAAGAATAAGGGCTAATGTGTGCATTAAATCATGTTTACAGGTTGTCGAAAAAGAACATTTGAAAGTGTATCTTCGAATAAGACCTTTCACCTCCTTGGAGACAGCAAATGGCGAGTCTCAGGTATTTGCCCCTCACTGCCATATATTACAGGGGACTATAACTTTTTAGCACACCTTTAACCATTAGTGTGTCTCTTTACACCTCCTTTAGGACTGTGTTGCTTCAGAACCACCTGATAGTGTGGTCTTGAAGGCACCAAAGATGTCGTTATCAGCCAGACTGAGTGACAAATCTGTCTCGCAGATAACGCAAAGGTTTCAATTTTCACAGGTAGGTTTCACATACAGGCTACGCATGTATGACCTGTATGACACGGGTAACACTTGTATGACCTTACATTGCCCTGTTTCTAAACTGTAATAATTTGTTTTTTGGAAGATTTATGGCCCTGAAACCACACAGAAGGAGATGTTTGATGGGACAGTGAAACCTCTTGTCAAAGATGTTTTGGAAGGAGGGAATTCTTTGGTCTTTACATATGGAGTCACCAACGCAGGGAAGACATTCACATTTTTAGGTATGGGCTTTGAAAGCTTTTTGTATTTGCTATGATATGAGATTATTTGCTTTTTATCTTAAAGTTTGAAGTGTTTATTTAGCAACTTCCATACAGACTAAGGGCTGTGGTTTTGTCATTGGTGACAACTAGATTTCATTTACCTTGTAAAAAGATAGGTTTCAGGTTACCGCTGGTAGTTGAAACCATCATTACCTGATCTCCCTGAGCAGTAGCTGAAATCACACCCACTGATGTTCTGAATTGTCCAGGTGGCAGCCAAAGCCACATGTTTAGATACATCTTTCTCTGTCTCATGATCCTCTTCTATGTTGTTTCTCCTCCATTTAATTGCTTTACTAAATTGTCATTTAAAGCTCTGTATTTGGAAATGGCACATATGAGCATTGACTTACATCAGTTTGTCACTGTGCTTTTAGGATGGTCTATCAGTCAAATATCACTGTTTTATTAGGAACTGAAAGCAATGAAGGGATTCTGCCACGCTCTTTGAGTGTGATCTTCAACAGTATTGAGGGCCGCATTAATACCCACATGAGTATGAAGCCTCAGAGATGTCGAGAATTCATCAGACTGAGTGCAGACGAACAGAACGAAGAGGCCGCCTTGAAACGCAGCCTCCTTAAACTCCTTAAAGAGGTATTCTCACCCACACACACACACACACACACCAGTCAACAGCTCTTGGGCCAACAAGTGATGAGGTTTTGAGTGGTTGAAGGTATATTGGGGTTACACGTCTTCTGGGGAATTATGACTTATTTGCATTTTTTGTTTAATTTTTTTTCTAAGTCTGATCAGAAGAACACAAGCAACCAGTCAGACTCCAAGATGACCTCAGAAGGTATTGTAACGCAACTTGCTCAGAAATGCTGATGTCTACCTACCACTTCTGTCCATTTCCTGTTAAGTCAATTGTTTTGCTTTTTTTCCTATGCATGTTATATGCCCTATAGGTTCCACACTGAGTGAAACGGAAGGCTCTTTAATGGAGAACAGTTTCAGTTTGGAGTTGGAGGAGAACACCAAGTTCTCTGTCTGGGTGTCCTTCTGTGAGATCTACAATGAGAACATCCATGACCTGCTGGAGCCTCTTCCCAATGGAGCCACAAGAAGACCAGTGCTCAGGCTCTCCCAGGACGTCAAAGGAAACTTATTTGTTAAAGGTAAGGTGAATCTGAACTAGACACCGACACATTCTACTGTCATGGAAGTGCATAGGCTGAGAAGAGTTTTGTTTTGTTTCCTAGACCTACGGTGGGTCCAGGTCAACTGTGCTGATGAAGCCTTCAAAGTCATGAGGCTAGGCAAGAAGAACCAAAGCTTCTCTAGTACCAAACTCAACCAGCTGTCAAGCAGAAGGTGTGCCTTTTGTTGTGTGCAATTTTGATGCTGGAAATGAGATTATGCTAATTCTTATTTGGATCTTAAATGTAATCATAACGAGGTAGTTGCAAGATGGAGTGATGCAGACTTTCAACATTGGTTGTTGATTTAATGCCCTTGCCTTTCTTATCAGTCACAGCATATTTTCCATCCGGGTTATGCGGATCGATGGGCTTTCAAGAGTAAAAGTCAGTGAGTAAGTGTCTTGGGGATATTATCTGAAAGACATGCCTCTTTCTTTGAGTAAATAAGTTGTTTTTTCTAACATGAATACTGAAAATGGTTTGTATTTTTTAAGGCTCTCTTTGTGTGACCTGGCTGGTTCTGAGAGGTGTGCAAAGACTCAGAATGTAGGAGATCGCTTGAAGGAGGCTGGAAATATCAACACTTCACTACTCACTCTGGGCAAATGCATCAGTATACTTCGATACAATCAGCAAGCTAAGTGAGTTCTAAGTTTTGGGATAATGTTACCAGTATGTGTTACCAGTACTATGTTATCTATGTTGGTGTGTTGATATGTCATAGCAAGTCAGTACAAAAATAGTCAGTATGACTTCAGCTGGTGTCTTTACATTGGTGTCCGTGAAATATTGTAGAAAACATGTTGTAAAGAACAAACATGATGTGGATTTTTTGAATCAGTGTTGTTGAATGAAAACTTCTATTAAAATGGTAAAAGCTCTGCTGAAAGCTTACTAAATACTTTTTGGGGCGGTGATGCCTCCCTCCATATTTATTTTTAGGGTGCCCCAACTGGTTCCCTTTCGGGAGAGTAAGCTCACACACTACCTCCAGAGCTACTTCATGGGGCGTGGCAAAGCCTGCATGATTGTTAACATCAACCAGTGTGCCTCAATGTACGACGAGACGCTCAGTGTGCTCAAGTTCTCTGCTGTCGCCCAAAAGGTGTTTTGTATTTTTAATTTTTTTCTACTTAGTTTATTTGTTAAACTGAATTGCTTACCCCTGGAGATTTTCTTACACCTGGTTTCTGCATACAAAAAACATAAGTTTGTAGCAAAATTGTCTCGTTTTAAACATATCAGACTCCTGCAGAAGAATGCCACAGAGCTTATATTGGTAGGTTTACTCTGAGCTAACATAGCCAGGCATTCATTCATTCTATCTCTATATCTCTCAATCGATCTATCTATCTTTCTGTATCTGTTTTTCTACCTGTCATCTACCTGTATCTGTTTTTTCTACCTTTCCTCTCTCTCTCTCTCTCTCTCTCTCTCTCTCTCTCTCTCTCTCTCTCTCTCTCTCTCTCTCTCTCTCTCTCTCTCTCTCTCTCTCTCTCTCTCTCTCTCTCTCTCTCTCTCTCTCTCTCTCTCTCTCTCTCTCTCTCTCTCTCTCTCTCTCTACCTTTTTATCCCCTCCTCCTTTTCAGGTGGTGGTTCTCACCACCAGGATCATCCAGGACGTCGATGCGGTCAAGAAAGGGAGGAAGGTGTCGATGATCATCAACAACGCCGATCGCAACTACGAGGAGCGGAAGCTGAGGAGAAGCTCATTGGTGCAGTGGGACACCAGCCTGGAGGACGTGCAGGAGGACGAGGACGACATGGAGGAGGAGGAGGAGGATGAAGACGAGGAGGAGAGCACAGTGGAGGACACCATGCAGGATGGGGAGGATGACTCGCTGACCGACCTCGACAGAGAAGCATATGAAGTTCGTTCAGTGTGCTTATTGAGCTTATTATTCTGCTTATTCCTTCACTGTGCTTATTGTTGTCATTCACAAGCGTATCGACATTTGGAAAAACTCAGTCGTGACCAGACGTATGGCTTTGTGTGTTCGTGTATAAAAGGAGCAGTTGGAGGAGCTCAGGAAAGAGCTGCAGAAGATAAAGTCCGAAAGGCTGCTGATGGAGTGCCGCATCCGTGAGGAGGTCACCAAGGACTTCTCCGAGCTTTACACACAAATGGAGGCAGATTTCAGGTGAGGAACCATGTTACGACCCTGTATGTGTCATCAGTAGCCTGGTAAACCAGCCCCTCGTACTACACTTCATTTTGTACAGAGGGTCTGGCTGTGCTTCCATTGACATGGTTGTCTAGGGTCTGGCTGCGCTTCCATTGACATGCTTGTCTCAGCCAGAATTTTGCTGGACCAAGCAGCGAACAGAGTGGGTGTTCGTGAGCAGTGCTTCGGCGTTATTTGCCACATTTGAATTGTAGTGCGTAGGCAGGCTTATAGCCAGCCTAATTGATATGTCACGACCAGACGTTAGCGATTGGGTAAAGGCAGAGCTACTTATTTTAAACTTCAGTAGTGTATACACCTCCAGGAAGAAAATGTTTCTCAGTGCAGCACAGCCAGACCCTCTGTAGGAAATGAAGTGTAATCCGAGGGACTGGTTTACCAGGCTACTTTATTAGTAGGCTTACATTTAAATAAATGATTTGTGTTGAACTTTATATTGAATGGATGGCATGTCTTAAAGGACCCATGCATAATTCCACTTAAGCCACGTGAGTTCCATGTGTTGGCGTTAATGTTACCAGTATGTGTTACAAGTACTACGTTACCCGTTTGTGGATGACTGCAATGTCATAGCAAGCCAGCACAAAAAGAGTCAGTATGACTCGTACATTGGTGTACGTGAAATATTGTAGAAAGTAACATGATGTGGATTTTTAAAATGGTACTGTTGAATGAAAACTTTTATTAGAATGCTGAAAGCTGTCCTGAAAGCTTATTAAATACTTTTTTGGGAGGTGGTGATTCCCTCCGTATTTATTTTTAGGGTGCCCCTATTTTTAGGGTGCCCCTAAAAATAAAAGATTTATGTTGAACTTTTAGATTGAATGGATGGCATGTCTTAAAGGACCCATCTATAATTCCACTTTGATGTTCGTATGCAACCCTGCCTCTGTAAATGCAAAAATGCAGAGGTCTAAAAGACGGCTAGCAATTCCAGCAAATCACTATGTTTATACACAGGCTAAGAAGGGAGAGATGTAATTTGACTGCTCTCTAAGCTCAGTTTGCATCAACCTATTGCTAGGACCATACACTTCCTGATGAACTGTATACTTCCTGTCTCTTGTAGTGAGCGGTTGGAGAGAGAGAAGGCCATAATTGAGGAGAGGAGCGAGAAACGCCTGGAGCTGCTGAAAGAACTGGTCAAGAAGAACTCCCGTCATGATGATGACGATGACGAAGGACCTCTGTCACATGTATGTTACTTTGGAGTAAGGCCATCCTGAAAATTATTCTTGTTTGCTGTAACCCAACCGGCTCAGTCAAATTGGGCTCGACCCGAATCCCCCCACCTTGTTTTTTGTGCCATCTACAACATTGTAATGCAACCGAGTGAATTATTATTGACAAACTTACTGATTTGGTACAAGGAAGAGATGCAGCCAATCAGACACCAGTTTGCTACTGTATCCAATTTTTATTTATTGATGTTTTTGAATCTGATGTTGCAGCAAACAAACATATTTCTAAGGGTGGCCTTAAGGGACAAGAAGCACTGGCACAGGCCAGGACTGTAGTTATATGATACAAAGACTTAAGAAAGTAGTTACTAACAAACACACACACACAAAACAAGCCATGGTATGTGTGAAAATGTTGTCAAACAGAATTTTGCAAGTGGGCCTGTATTTGAAGGCCATGAAAAAAACTGAAGTTTAAAGTTGAAGACGGCTTGAGAGACATTATGCAATGGCTCGTTGTTTTTGAAGCGTGTGTTTGTGGTTAAAAATGAGCTTTTATCTTGTATGGGCTACATGAAGGATGGAGGCACACCTTGTCATCCAACTACCATCAAACTGATTAGAGTTTGATTTAGATTTTGTCCTCACTTTTTAAAAGTGTATTTATTTCTTGTTTGTTTGTTTGTTTGTTTGTGATGTCTCACTTCCCTCTCCAGGATGAGCAGTCTCTGTCTCTTGACGAGATGGTTGACTCCATGTGCAGTGATATGGGTAGCATCAGGAGGAGCGTGGAGGAGGTCCAGTCCTGCCTGGTGACGCACGCACCTGTGGCCCCCATGGCTATGCTGGCTGACCTTCAGAGGAAGGTCACTGAGCTGACAGAGGAGCTCGTCCAAAGTCAGAGGCTCCTCTCTGACCAGACGTCAGGTAAGAAGGGAGCACCAGTGTCTCATTTGACACATCCTCTTCTCCTGTTGTCCTTTCTTGCTTTGCTTTGGAAATAAGGAAACATTTCATGTAGGTGTAATTCCATAGTTTTTTGAAGCCAGGGTCTTTTTCATCCAGAGTAATTATGTTGTTTGAAGGAAACATTGGGTTTGACTGTCTTTGGAGCTCAAAGCCAAATGACTAACTGTGAACCAACTAGAGGCCGGCAGCCACATGTATTCAAACCGCCACCGACTGTCAAATTCAACATTTCTTGAAACACTGCTTTAGAGGTGATGTTCAACTCGTCATGTTGAAAAAGACCCTAGAATTTAGTCAAAAATCTCCTGAATTACAATTGAAAGACAATGGACATGAGAACACACATACACACAAACGCTTGCTTGCACACATGCCAAATTGCTCAAACACTTGTCTCTGATGAGCCCTCCTTGCAAACTTTGTCAACTGATGATGCCCTGATCAGACATGTATTCGTTGATAGAAAACATGAAGGGATCAAAATGTCATCACTCTGACAGTTCTGTACAAAGCCACACAATCTGGTTTTGTCTGAATGTTGAGACAGAACTGTTGCCACTTATACAGAGTGTGAATACATTAAGCATCACATCAGCGTGACTCCCTGTAACCACATGATGATGTGGTGTACTGACCTACCACTGCTGATGTCAGCCTTTTAAAGACATAATAATCTTCCTACTGATCCAGAGTTTTGCTGGTTTGTGTGTGTGTGTCTGTGTGTGTGTCTGTGTGTGTGTCTGTGTGTGTGTCTGTGTGTGTGTCTGTGTGTCTGTCTGTGTGTCTGTCTGTCTGTCTGTCTGTCTGTCTGTCTGTGTGTGTCTGTGCTAAACAAGCTAATAGCCCCTGCTAACATGTGGCATGTGATGTCCCTGTCTGTTTTCCCCAGAGCTGGACAAATGCCACAAGCACCTGGAGGAGCTTGAGGAAACTAAAAAAGTAAAATAATAATAATAATAATAATGTTGCACCTAGTCCTAACAACTTAAGCAAATGCTTCTTGTGGATGGGAAGAAGACCTTGACCTTTGTGTGTGCATGTGCATTTACCAACAGAAGCTGCAGGTGAGATGTGAAGAGCTGGTTGCCACTGTGGACAAGCAGTCAGAGACCATCACTAAGGAGGTAAGGCCAATTTTGTGCAAGTTCTTTGTGCCTTGTGGGTGGATCATGAATAATAAGTTACAGTTTCCTAAAATGTATTTATTTATTTGGGTTCCCTAAACTCAGTTCTACTATAACATTAGTAGGCTATTATAACTTCAATGTGCTTAACAAAAATAAAAAGCAAAGCACAATATATAAAAAACATAAAAATAAAATAAGGATGTGGTAAATAAAAAAACATAAAAGCATAAAAACAAAACAAGTATAAATGAGTCATCCGAATCATCTGAAGAGATAAAATAACCGTAAATGCTAAAAAAGGATATATCTAAAATTAGTCTAGATCATTAACAGAAAACATCTAAAAACAGTTTAAGTCTAGATTTGAAACTGGCAACAGTAGGAGCATTTTTGATGATGGTAGAGGCCAGGTTAGGGAGCTACAAACCTAAGGCCCTGTCCACATTAATGCGGATACATATGCAAACGCATAATAATGTATTCGTTTGCGCCTCCCGTCCACATTAACACGGCGAATTCGAACACGGCAAACGGAGCTTTTGGAAAACGACCGCCGAAGTGGAGAGATCCGAATACGCCGGCTTGGAATGGAGGATAAAACATTGAGGTGCACTGGAGTTTGGCGGGACTGGAGTGACGTAACAATCACAACATTTCGGAATTTTTGATAGCAGACATTTCTAAAAACGACAGTGTGGACGGAGATTGTTTTTACTACGGATAATCGAATTTTGTATTTATCCGCATTAATGTGGACAGCCTAAGACAGGTCAGATCAGGGAGCTACAAACCTAAGATATTTGGGCAGTTCCCCTTTAACTGGGTTGATAATTTAGACTTGTCAATACAAGCTGGTTTCGGTCTGGTTCAATTTCTATTGGATGTATATGTAATTGTTGAAGAGAATCATAAAGGTTAGGTGCCCACTTTTTTACATACAATTTAACATCATGCTATAGTCGGCTCACTACTTGCATAAAATGTTACCACTGCATGGTTGTGTAGCTAAGATTCAAAATTTGTCCTTTTTAGTCCTAATAGTGAGGGAGTTTGGTCTTGGGATCAGTGGGTTGCAGGTTCGCTTCTCATGCCAGTAGGAAAAATGTAAACAAGGGCGTGAATAACCAGCGCTCTCCTGCACCCTCATCCATAGCTGAAGTGCCCTTGAGCAGGGCATCTAACACCACACTGCCCCTGTACCTCATTCACTGTAAGTTGCTCTGGATAAGAACATCAGCTAAATGCAATGTAATATAACGTGTGGTGCACCACCACTAAATGAGGGTATTGCTGAATAGGCTATTGCTTATTTGGTCAAGAACAGCAGGCCAACCTTCAGAGTATGTTTGTCACTGCATAAATTGTTGCACTTTTCAATTTAGGAGCTTGCTGGTTTGGTACCTCCTCCAGGGTTTAGTAGTAATTTAGATACCTAAACTCCATGATGAATGGAGTTTTTGTATTTACAGTGGTCCCTCGTTATTCGCAGGAGTTACGTTCTGAAAATAACCCGCGATAGGCGAAATCCGCAAAGTAGTCAACTTTATTTTTTACAATTATTATAGATGTTTTAAGGCTGTAAAACCCCTCACTACACATTTTATACACTTTTCTTAGACCGGCATTGACATTTTCTCACATTTCTCTCTCTTCTACTCTCAAAGTTCAAACTTGCAAACATACAGCACATCAGAGGCACACAGCTAGCGATGGAAGATTTATGTAAATTTTACAAGCTGAGCACATTCTGTACTGTACAGTAGTTTGACTGACAAGGTTCTGCAGTCCCTTCAGCCAATCAAGGCGCAGAACACAATGCGCTGTAAAAAAAAAAGAAAAAAAAAAAGCATGCACTAAAAAATCCACGAAATAGCGAGGCCGTGAAAGGTGAACCGCGTTATAGCGAGGGACCACTGTACATCCTTCCTTCTTCTGCATTTGTCCAACTCTTTCTTTTTACTGTTTGGCAGAGGGAGCAAGTCGACATCGTCCGTAAAGAGGTCTTGACGCTCAAAGCCAAATGCACCTGTTCAGGTGTGGGTGGGCGGGGCTTCTCCGGTGACACCAGGAAGCGTCGTCAACAGGGGCAGGGCCTTGATGGACAGCCCCCTTTAAAGAAAGGTAAAGAGCCTGGCCCAGCTGCAGAAGAGGCGTCCTCGCACCGCATGGCCACTAGGCCAATTAGAAACAAATTGGTCAATGGACGCAGATTTGTCCAAGGCAGAAGACGCTCAGGATTGAGAAAGTAGCCTGCTGTTTTGAAACTGGGATATGAGAATGCTGATTTTTAAAAAAATGTTTTCTTTTAGTACTGGAGAATAAAGGTTAATAATAAAGTTTTTTTTTTTGGTTTGGGTTTGACATGGGGCAATATGTTATGTACAAAGATATGCATGTGTGGCTTCTGCAAATTGTTCCTTTTTCCTCTTCAGTGTTTCCCATACATTGACGAGACTATGGTGGCCCACCATAGTCCAATTTGCCCTGCCATGGTCTAAATATGGAACATGAAAAAAATGTTTCTGCCATGCCACAGTCTCTTGTTTTGTAAATACTTTGGTTAGAGAAAAAAAAAAAACTGCAGCATTGCTCTGCACACCCTCGCAGGCTCCTCCACTCACACACACACACACAGTAAAAGGTGGTGCATCTGTCTGCTGCTCCGATATGGCTATACATTGGTTACAAAATGACAAAGATGTCACCTATTACTGACTGTTACCGTGACTTCAAGACTATCAGAAACACCTAGGCTAGTTTGTTCTGTATTTACCAAAAATCTAATTTCATTTAAAACTGCTGGCAAAAATGATTCCAATGTCTGAGAAAGGAAATATTTTACAGATGGTTTCCTTCAATCTTTAACAGGCATGTTGGCACCATAGTCTCAGAACATTCTGTGGGAAACACTGATGTACGTTTTCTTGTCCTTGCACACCAACACACACACACACACACACACACGCACACACACACCAGCTTTCAGAAAGAGTTCACGTGTCCAGATGAGATGCATATACATTCTGGTCATAAACAGTTTTTGTAGTAGTCATGAACAGAACAGCAATGTTCTATTAAAGTATCACACTTCACACACACTTCAATTTTGAGTCATGATGCAGAGTGTACAATGATGGTTAATAACATGTATCAAATGCATAAAACCAAATGTCATACCAAATTTCAAAGATGATTGATGCAGATGCTGCTGTGTCCTCAGGGGCTGTGGAGGGCTGCGACAGCGCTGAGTTCACTGACCCTGCCGAGGTCGAAGGTCAGCTGAAGGTCATGGAGGCGGAGTCTCTGCTGAAGGATACACAGCTAGCAGAGCTGGAGCAGCGGTGCCAGTCTCTGGAGCACCGCATACAGGAACTCAACCTGCAGCTGACTGGCCATGAGCATACCACACACACTCAAGAGGCAGAGCTTGGGGAGAAGAGTGCTCTGATCGAGAAGCTCTTGCAACAGGTGCAACAACTTCAGGACAAAGTAGACGAGTCCAGTGCAGCATCTGTTTCCCAGCAGAAGGAGAGTGAGAGGTGCAGTCAGAAGGCACAGGCCCTGGAGCTGGAGCTCAATAAGCTGAGGGAGCAGCTGAAGCAACAGGAAGTGATGTCAGAGCAGCTCATGCAACAGGAAGTGATGTCACAGCAGCTCAGGCAGGAGAGGAGTGAGAGCTACAGTCAGAAGGCACAGGCCCTGGAGCTGGAGATCAGTCAGCTGAGGGAGCAGCTCAAGCAACAGGAAGTGATGTCAGAGCAGCTCAGGCAGAAGGCCAGACTGCAGTCTGAGCAGCTGCTTCACAAGCACAGCACTGATACTCAGGCACATCAGGGCATCATGGTAACAGACACCTCTAACCTGGAAGAGAAGGTCAAGGAGAGGCAAGAGATGGAGGATAAGCAGGCCGTGCTTTCCACCAAAGAGATTGAGCTTTGTCAGAGAGAGAAGGAGCTATCAGAGAGGGAGGCTCGACTCCAGCTTCTCCAAGGGCAACACCACATGCTGTCTGCTGACAAAGAAGCAGAGTTGGAGGAAAGGCAGGGTGAAAAGGAGAAGGAGGAGGTCCTCAGTCTCAAGGAAGCCTCACTGTCTCAAAAAGAGCAGGACCTGGAGAAGAAGCTGGCCAACATGACATCCCATCTGTCTGAGAAAGAGGAGAAACTTGCTATGAAGGATGCAGATCTCTCCCGGAGAGAGGAAGCGGTAGACAGGAAGCTAGCTCACAAAGAGGAGGAGCTGAGTCAGAAGGAGGAGGAGCTAGCAAAAAAACTGGTTGACGGACAGGCAGAACTGGCTCACAGAGAGGCGGAACTACAAAAAAACATGGCTCTCAGAGAGGCGGAGTTATTACAGAAAGAGGAGGAGCTTCGCAGCAATCTCAGTGCCAAGGAGGCAGAATTGTCCAGGAAAGGGGAGGAGCTAGAGAAGGCCCTCGTTCACCAGGGGGCTATAACCACTCAAAGTGAGGCAGAGTTGTCCAAGAAGGAGGAGCTGGAGAAGAAGCTCGCAGACAGAGAGGCGGAGCTTGTCAGCAGGGAGGCGGGGCTCTCTCAAAAGGAGGAGGAGCTATCACGGCTGCAGCGGAGCCTGAAGGAGGCGCAGGAGCGTGTGGAAGAGGCCGAGACCGCGGCGGTGCAGGAGGCTCGCCGCAGGGAGGTGGAGAGGAGGAGGGAGCTGTTGGCTGTGGCAGAGGAGGCCATCGCTCAGAAAGACACTGAGCTGCAGAAACGAGAGCAGGAGATCAACAGGTACATGTAAACCAGTGTCTGGGATTCAGGGCTGATGGTATTCAGGCACCGTGCCTGATTTCAGGCTTGGCGGTGTTTGTCTGGGAGAGGATGCATCGAGAATATTTAATAGAAAAAGCTTGTCAATGCTGGGATGTTGTCACATATGAGTCGCCTAGAGAGGTCTAATAAGAGGAACCCTGATTTTGCTCTCAACCAAAGAAACATTAGGCTACATCATGCTAACATTACATTTCAGTAAGGCTCTTAGGTTTATCAAATCTTATTCCAAAAAGCAGTACGCTAGACTAAGTGTAGTAAAAGGTCAGGCTCAGGATTTTTTTTGTACTATCAGCCCTGATGATTGTATTGTTCTGAAGAGATGGGTGTCCTCTGAAAGAGTCACCTTCATATAACAGAGTGGTATGTGCAACATAAGATGAATTTATAGTAATATTGTGGATAAAATCTCCACTACAGTAAATGAAAATGTTTTTTTAGGCTTCAAGAGGGTATTTTATTATCAAAAATCTTATAACTTAGCAATAAACAGTGCATTTCTAAGGGGGTCTGTAGCTTACTTTGGCCTGTCGTCCTGTGTTTGTGTATTACAGGTTGAAAGAGGAAATGACAGCAGGAGCAGACAAAGTTCAAAGTCTGACTGTGGACCTGCAGAGACGAGAAGACGACTCGTCTGACCTTAAAGAGAAACTGGTGGATTCCAAGAAACAGATTCAACAGGTCCAGAAAGAGGTAAGCATCTAGCTCTTGTTGAATTGTGAAACTATTTTTCACAAGGCTGTATCAATACTTTTATTACAATGTCATAGTTCATGAGTGTGTATATGTGTGTTTGTTTGTGTTGTGGATTTGTTTGGATTGTGAAACTATTTTTTGCAAGGTGTGATGCTGATGTGTGTGCTCACTGTGGATTTCTGCTGATTTCATATTTATGCAATATCTAATCAGCAGCTAGATATTAAGAGAAATGATCAGTGGGTTTTGTGTTGTTAACAAGACCCATGGCCCATTTCTTTCATAGCTTTCACATGAATGATTGCATCTACACTGACAGTCAATGAAAACGCATCGACGGCGACGAGACGAGACAGGAAGAACACATGATTTTGTAACAGCTGATCACCAATTCACTGAAGCGGAAATTTTAAACATCCGAGTGGTCATCCCACTCTCTTATGACAAACAAGTGCATTTGTACTCGTTTATATGGTTGGAATCGATTCTCTGTAAAACAGTACAAGAAAGTTGTCTGATGCGTTTTCATTGACTGTCAGTGTAGTTAATTTTGAAATGTATTTTAACATGGAATTTTGATAAGTACTCTTATGTGGAGTTGATGTCAGTGTCTGCCGCTGCCTCTGTCTGTAGATCTCCTCCATGCGGGACATGGAGAAGACTCTGAAGCAGAAGGTGCAGGACCTGGAGAAGACCAGGACTCAGCTCCAGAAGGACCTCAGCAGCAGAGACCGCACCATACACCAGCTGAAAAGTGTAATTCACATGCATTCAGTCCCTTAGTATAGAGTTGTGTCTCAATTTAGAGTCTACCCGCTTTCAGAGTACACTGCTGCGGAGTTGCCTATGTAGCTCTAGCCTACTGTGCCTGTTCATGAAACGGGACAGCCTAGCCTGCAGGCCACCTAGCAGCTATAGAACATAATTTGGCAGTTCACATCACAGGCTGACATTCTGTGACGTGTAGCTGACGAACCAGCACTTTGAAGCATGTAGACTCTTAATTGAGGCACAGGCTACGTCTTCAAAAACATCATTCGACCTGCAATGTGTACAGGTGATCGTGTTTGTGCCCTCACTTGCCCCTCTGTCTTCCATGTGCAGTCAGCAGACTCTCAATCAGATGAGACACTCCAGCTGTACCAGAAGGCCTGCAAAGGTACACCATGTCTCCATGATTTTTACCTCCGCCAGTGGAGGTTATGTAATCTTCGGTGTTTGTTTGGTTGTTTGTTAGTTAGCAACATAACTCAAAAAGTTCTGCATGGATTTTGATGAAATTTTCAGGGTAGGGAAAAATGGGCTAACTTAAAAGTGATTTGATTTTGGTGGTGATCTGAGCTGCCCTTGCGGAGGTCTGCGCTCTTTTTTAGTTGGGGTTAATTTCATGCTGGTGTTGTGATAATGTGATGAAATGTCATGGTTCATGGCTGTGTGTATGTTTGTTTGTTTGTTTGTGCTGTGGTGTAGACCTGCAGGCCCGTGCTCAGGCGATTGAGGACATGCGACTGGTGCTGACGGAGCAGGAGGAGACCCAAACCCAGATGGACCTGGAGCTGGAGGCTCAGCTGGAGCTCAACCAGCAGCTCACTCAAGGTCACCAGAGAGCTCACTGAACACACACACACACACACACACACACACACACACACACACACACACAGTATAAACCCGCGGGCAGCTTGAATTCACTAGAGAACACACACACATGTGAACATACATATACACACACAGTCACCGCATAAAGCAAAGAGGCCGAACAGGAACACATTCGAACAGCTCACTCAAGGTCGTCAGACAACTTTCTCAAAAGCTGGCTTAACAAATGCAGACACACACACACACACACACACACACACACACACACACACACACACACATACACACACACACACACACCCGACAGGCACAGCCAATGTCGTCAACATAACACCCATGTACTGCACAGGCGCTCTACACACAAGAATGTTTGGGCGTACAATTAATGTCGCAGACTTCCTCCACGTCATTGTATGTATAGGCCTGTTCGGGGTGATTCGTCGCCCAGACCTGAGTGTTTTTAGTGTGTTTTGTTGCTTTACTGAACGTCCTGTTTGATGTGCAGAGGTGGAGAAGCTGAAGGGGCTGCTGCTGAGGCAGGAGAGCAGGAGGAGGGGCTCTAGCCCGGCCGGAGGAGAGGGGGAGGGCGACCCCCAGGCCCGACAGGAGCTAAGCCAGGCTCAGGAGGAGCTCAAGGTAACCTCACACCACTACTACTCAATCCAGAGTGAATGACAGTTTACCTGTACCGTCTGCATGTCTGAATTTCTGCTTAGTGTTTCTGCACAGTGCTACTCAAAACACACATTACATTACATGATTGAAGTATATTGGAGCATATTGGATATGTTGGGGGGGTTGGGCGTTGGTTAGTAAGACTGTGATGGTGGTGGTGGTGGTGGACAGGTCACCTGTACATCTGCATGTCTTAATTTCTGCTCAGTGTTGCTCAAACCATCCATTACAAGGATACAAGGATACAAGGAGTTTTATTTGTCACGTACATAGACATACTGGGTAGTAGGACATGCAGTGAAAGTGATTGTGGGTCTAGACTGTGCATGGGGAGTGGGGAGTAAAGTGCGTAGAGTGCATTTGGGGGGGGCATAAGAAGGGCAGAGGTAGGAAAAAAAGTGAAGGGGGGATAAAGTGCAGTTAATGTTAAACATTCAACCAGTTACATGACATGATTCAAGTGTATTGGAGCACACGTCATACATAGTGGGGGGAGGGGGTTGGGGTATGGTTAGTAAAGACTGTGATGCTTTTATTTACTGCGTAATGTCCAGCCCAGCCTACGATTTGTTGACACACAATGAAATATAAGCCACACCGATCCATTAACGTTAAAAATGGTTCCCATCTATGGTGCGTCATTCTTAGAAATTGAAGCACTGCTGCTATGCCTTACCTGTGAAGTTCTCCAAGTTCTTACTTGATGACACTGTGTCTGTCTGTGTGTGTGTGTGTGTGTGTGTGTGTGTGTGTGTGTGTGTGTGTGTGTGTGTGTGTGTGTGTGTGTGTGTGTGTTTGCATACGGCGTGTACATCCGTATGTGTCATACATGTGTACATGTGTAGTCATCCAACGAGAAGCACCAGGTGGACCGCAAGAGGTGGCTGGACGAAAAGATGGTTCTGATCCGGCAGGCCAAGGAAGCGGAGGAGAGGAGGAACCAGGAGATGAGGCGCTTCGCGGACGAGAGAGAGCGGCATGGCCGACAGCAGACAGAGATGGTGAGGTGCCACTCCTCCTCACAAACTCCTCCGTTACATAACCAGCAGACATGATCAAATTAGCTGCTCCGCCTGTTGTGTGTGCAGTCGATAATGTGAGCTGATTGTCAATTTAAAGCAGAAATGACTGATGTGCAAGGGGGCGGTTATGAGTATGTTGTTCATCATGTCATTAGCCACTGTCCACATTAGTTCTGCCCCTTTAGCAACATTGATCTAACTTTGATTTTGATGGGGTAAAGTGAAGCCATTTTGTTGTTGTCATGATAATTAATACCAGGCCAGTAGGTGATTTTTCTTTGTGTGTGTGTGTGTTGTTTGTGCATGCTTGTACACAAACAATCAACTTTTGTGTGTTTGTGTGTGTTTCTATGCTGAGTGTTCCTGTGTTGCATGTTCCTCTGTGTGTGTGTGTGTGTGTGTGTGTGTGTGTGTGTGTGTGTGTGTGTGTGTGTGTGTGTGTGTACTGTATGTTTTTGTATTGCATGTCCTTGTGTGTGTGTGTGTGTGTGTGTGTGTGTGTGTGTGTGTAGGAGGGCCTGTCTGAGCGGCTGGCGGAGCGGGAGCAGGAGATGGAGCGCTGGCGCAGGGAGAGGGACACGCTGGTCTCAGCGCTGGAGGTCCAGCTCCAGAAGCTCATCGCCTCCAACAGAGACAAGGACCAGCAGCTGCAGCGGCTCCAGTGCAGTAACGCATCCCAGCCACTAGAGGTCAGTACAGGGCTGCAAGCCAAACTGCAAGCCCATCTGTGCTAGTGGAGGTTTTTGTGGGGAGGCAGTTGTGTCTGTTGGAACATGATAAAGGATTACTTTTAAATGGATATTTTTATAACTGCACTTGCATGGAAAAAACTAAATGTATCCTTTCTCTACAGGGCTATAGGGTGTGGTGAGACAGTTCTAAATACTGTTGGATCGGCATAAAGGATAACTTTTAAATGGATATTTCTGAGGCAAAGTAATGGAAATAAAAATCAAGGCTACAGGGTTAATTAGTGAAATGACTGAGCAAGTCCTAGTTTGTTAATGGAAAATTTCCTGTTCTTTCACTCTGCATCTGGATGCCATGTGGGTTTGGTTTTGATGCCATTGGGTAGCTGATGTATTCAGGTACTTATCCTAGTATTTTTTTCTTTCATAGTTGGATTATGATAACGTGTGCAACTGAATGTTTCATGGTTAAGTTTGAGAAGTGTGAGGTAAAAAGTAACTTCTGTATTTGAAGTTTGGAATAAAGAAGTAACGTTGGCTATATTTAGAGCAAAACTTCTAAATTCTTCTACTTTTAAATAAAGTTCCTTGTCAATGCACGAGTACTTCTAGGACTTTTGGTATTGATCTTGAGCTGTCTCTGTATCGTTTGAACATCAGCCTTCAAGCATTTCTTAAAACTGTTCCTTCTTCAAAACACAGCTGTCTTAGGAATAACTATTTGATTTCAGATATTGTGTCCTTGCTCAAGGGTAGAATAAGAACGGCAAACTTGGGTGATTTACTGTTCGATAACACCCAGACTTAATCATCCGCACTGCAACTCAGAAAAGAGGAGAGTCTTGTATTGTGGTTTGTCCTTTTGGTTACAGCAGCACCAGCAAGGAATTTGCACATGCTGTTGAAGATATCATTACATTACATGGTACATTACATTGCATTGTATTTAGCTGCCGCTCTTATCCAGAGCGACTTACAGTGAAATAGGTACAGGGACAGTCCCCCTGGAGCAACATGGGGTTCGATGCCTTGCTCCACGGATAGAGAGAGCACTGGTTGTTTACTCCCCCATATATTTCCCTACTGGTACGGGAATCGAACCTGCGACCCTTCGACCCCAAGACCCAACGATCTTTAACTATTACGCCACAGCTGCCCGAAGTAAAGTTTTCCTGTGCCATCGTTTATAGATTAGACTGCATTTACATAGTTTTTATATACTCAGCAGAGTGCCACAAGCACTTTACAGGGAACGCCTCACATTCACCTATTCACACACACTGAGGGTGAGGCTGCCAGGTCAAATTCTATATTTTTTTTATGTACCTTTAGTGCTGGTAACCCTGAAAAACAAGTGAAATCCTGCCTTCTCTTAGCATGTCTATTAAGTGTTTGTGGACTGTGTTTGTTTCCTGTAGGGCGAGGCACGTGTTGAGCAGCTGCAGAAGCTGTTGTCTGACAGGGAGGCAGAGATCCTGCGCCTGAAGGACCAGCTCAAGACCAGCACCCCGCCGGGACCCTCAGCACCAGCTCAGAGGCCTCTACGCGAGTCCTCAACACAGGTCAGCTCTTGAGCTGCAGCATTCATTGATTTATTTATTTATTTATTTTTATTTTTTTATTTTTTTTAAGATTTTTAATTGCAGTTTCAACTAATGCAAGTAAGGTTACAACTATAGTACTCTGCAGCTTTTCTCCAAAGTCTTTTAGTTACCTAATCACAAAGGCTGTAAAAAAATAGCGAAGCCAGTAACTCTGTCTGGCTGTCAGTTTCTGATACACTATACATGCTCACCAATTAGAAGTAGGCAAATGGAAGTGAAATAATGGAATAATGAACTGAAGCTTGACTGTCAAAAATTGCGTCACAAATCAAATCACATTTGCAGTAACTGTCAGAAAAATTGCTGTTGAATAGTTTCCCCCAAATGGAGGAAGTATCAGCCAGGCACCATCAGCATTTGTAGCACCACAGTAATGCTGCAGTGCTGGGTGTTGGACGAACGCCACGTGGAATTATAGTATGTAATTTAGAGATGGGTATGAAGTCAGGCAGGAGCTATAATGGGGTCGAGCCGTGTTTTAAGAAATTACACCGTCATGATGTGGTGCTTATATTAATCTAAAGTTTGCCCCACCTCGTTATCTTGTGTCTTTACTACAGTGCAGGTCTTGAGTGGTTATAGTTTTGCATGCTTCTGGCCTCTTAAAGTGTTTTTTATTTTATTGGGTTTTTAGACTACTATACTTGTGGAAGAGCCAGAGAAGCTGTTGGACATTTCTGCTGGCAAACCTCTGGACAGCAGCACTCTGAAACACACAGAGAAGACCAGAGGATCCGTCATCAGCCAGGTAGCATGACACATTCACACACAGAATTTGGTGGCTCATCATTATAAAGAGAGCCTGGAGTTAACATCCCAGATTATTATCTATGGCAGAGTGCAAATGCACACTATATTGCCAACAGTATTGGGGCACCCCTCCAAATAGTTGAATTTACAGCTTAATGTCATTAAATAACATACTCATTTTGTTTGCAGAAGCTCACCTTTTGTTCATTTTAATTAGCCAGTCATAATGGCGTGGAAGTGTTTATATTTGAAAAACTATAAAATGGGCTTTCAGTCTTTGTTGTAATTCTTGTATTTCCAAATTATTATTATTATTGTTATTATTATTATTATTATTATTATTATTATTATGTACATTTTAGAGGTAGGTAGGTAGACCCAGCAAATTTGGGTCCTGAACACTTAACTAAATGCTGCAAACAAAGCGTGCATATTGCAGGGTTCACCACAGCAATCGGACCATAAGGTGTTCAAAAGAGTTCCATGACCACAAGTGTATAAAGTGTGTATGAAACTAAGCCCTTAGGCATGCAGTGCTTCTGTGAACATTTATGATTGATACCCTTAGGAGTAAATTCAAGGCTGGTACTGTTACAGGATGCCACCTGTGCAAAAAGTCCATTTGTGAAATATGTTTGCTTGTAAATATCCTAGCCAACTGTTAGTGGTATAATGGCACACCGGGAGCAGCTGGGAGCAGCAGCAACTGAGCCACACAGTGGTGTGGTAGGCCCTGCACCTAATAAATTAGGAATAAATCATAATGGAAAAGTTCTTTTATGTCATTAATTGAAATTGAAGTGAAACTCTGTACTATATTGATTCATTGACACAAGAAAGTGATATATTTCAAACCTTTGTTTTAATTTTGATTTGATGATTACAGCTTACAGATAATATATTGTACAAATTAATATTATACGCGATATTCACAGAGCAGGGTCAGTGAAATCTGACCATCATGCCCAGAAGTTGCCAACAGACTTCAGTACCTACAGACCTCCAAACGTCGGTTGGCCTTTAGATTGGCCCAAGAACAGTGCACAGACAGCTTCATGGAATAGGTCTTTATGGCCAAAAGGTTGCATCCAAGTCTTACATCAGTGCAAAGTTGCAGAGTGCAATGCTCAGTGTCTGATGTAGTGGACCCAGGAGGAGTGCAGACATGTTTTCTGGTGTTACAAATCACACTTCTCTGTCTGGCAATCGGATAAATAAATCTGGGCTTAGGGGTTGCCAAGAGAACAGTACTTGCCAGGCTGTGTTATGCCAAGTGTAAAGTTTGGTGCAGAGGGTGTTTTGTTCAGGGGCTCGGCCACCTTAGTTCCAGTGAAAGGAAGTCTTAATGCTTTAGCATTTGAAGACATTTTGGACCATTTCATGCTTCCAACTTTGTGGGTACAGTGTGAGGAAAGTACAAAGCATTGCCCATAAAGACATGAATGAGTGAGTTTTGTGTAAAAAGAGCTTGACCAGCCTGCACAGAGCCCTGACCTCCAACCCAGTATAACACCTTTGGGATGATTTAAAGTGGAGGCTTTAAAGGCCATCTAGGCCATCTTGTCCAGTATCATTACCTGTCGTCACGAATGCTCTTTGGGAAGAATGGCCAAAAAAATCCCCATAAACACATTCCTAAACCTTTTCAAAAGCCTTCCCAGGAGAGTTGAAGCTGTCATAGCTGCAAAGGGTGGCGTACTCCATTAAAATGTACGGATTAAGAACGGTTTGTCATTAAAGTTAATATGTGTGCAAAGACAGGCCTCCCAATACTTTTGGCATATGTGTGTGTGTGTGTGTGTGTGTGTGTGTGTGTGTGTGTGTGTGTGTGTGTGTGTGTGTGTGTGTGTGTGATTGATTAAACATGTGTGTGCATTTATTTGTGTGTGCATGCATATATAATATATGGGCAATTCAGTCTTATGGATGTGACAGAACATGACCAAATATAATATTTTAAAAATATTTTGTACAATTCTACAACCTAAAATGGTCCCATTTTGCGCAATCATTCACATGGCATTATGGATGTGACAAAAGGTCAGCTTTCTGTGAAAATGCCCATATACATACGAGTCTATATGTACATGTGGTGCCTTTGCATTCTATGGTTGTTGTATGTGGAACAGGTGGTACTGTGTCTGTGGGTGTGGTGTGTGTGTGTCTGTGTGTGTGCGTGTGTGTGTGTCTGTGGGTGTGGTGCATGTGTGTGTGTGCGTGCGCGCGTGTGTGTAGTGTGTTTCCTATGGGGAGCGGCGGGACTTTAATTAACACTGCCGCGTCCATCTGTGTGGCCCCCAGGGTTCGTCGGGGGGCTACCCGTCCGTGCTGGAGTCGTCAGAGATCTCCACGGAGACGGGGCGGCGTTCCCGCTTCCCGCGGCCCGAGCTGGAGATCTCCTTCAGCCCTCTGCAGCCCGACCGGCTGGCCCTCAAGCGGCAGGGCGACGAGGAGGCCGTCACCGTCAAGATCACGCGCTCCGGACGCAAGAGGAAGAGCAACGACATGGAGAAGGTCAGGGGGCAAGGCGGGGAAAGCAAGGGCTGGGCTTGGTATCAATCAATCAATCAGTCAATCAATTTAGTGTTTACATTGCAAAATCACCACAAGGCATGGTCTTAAGACACTTGAATAAAACAATGTACTTATTGTAGATCAGTGTATTGTTTATAGTGCAAAATCACCACAAAGCATGGTCTTTAGACATTAAAAGAACTAAAACAAAATAATCAACACACCAGTAGAATGAAACATAAAATAAGAAACAGTGAATTAAATAAAATGTAATTAAATAATTAAATGAATAAAGCCATTAGAAGAGATAATAATCAGGTGGAAAGTAATCAATACCCAAGTCTATAGTTCAAGGCCATAGTATTACCACATGAGAAGGGCAAACATAAAACACCCATGCATGAATATGCTATTGCCATGGTAAGACCATAAGTAATGGTGACATTACATTACTGAAAATGTAGTTCCCTGCCTCAGGCTACAGATTGCACCATGCATGCATCTCCCCACTCTAGACCTGCAGCTCAGCCAACTAGGTATTGATCTGTGTGTGTGTGTGAGAGAGACAGCGAACACGCATTGACTTGCGCCTGTATGTTCAATTACTGTTAAGTGCTGTCTAAAAGTTCTTTTGGTAAACAAGAGGAAGAAAATGGGTTGCTTTACCTGACGTGAGCAAGACAAACACACATTCAGACTGTTGCCTCTTTTTTCCACTGTGACTGGCAGAAGTGAGGTAGGATTGAGCTCCCTGCGGCTTAGATTCATGCAGAGCACCATGGGCCTTTTCCACTTACACTTAAAGGGCTCCGCATACCAGCTTTGACAAAGTGTGACATGCTGCACTTACGACATTCTGTTAGTTTCTGTCAATTCCATTGTTTTCAGTAAACCCCACACATCAGTGTTGAACTCAGCTGCTGCCAGTGGCATGTTGATTGCTATTTACAAAGTCACACATGTGTTGTGATGTGTTACAAATGTGTCTCATTTCATGCATTTACATAACTGATGCTCTTATCCAAAGTGACTTACAGTGAATTAGGTACAGGGACAGTCCCCCTGGAGCAACATGGGGTTATATGCCTTGCTCAAGGGCATTTCAGCCATGTATGAGGGAGAGAAGAGAGCACTAGTTTTTCACTGCTCCACCCACATTTCTCCTGCTGGTACAGGATTCAGCCCTGCCACCCTCACAGCAATTTAGGCCACAGCTGCCCCAAGTTGTGCATCTAGCATTGCAGCGTCTGCATGCCACTGAATTATGGAATCATGATGGTGTGGCTTCGTCATGCAGTACCGTCACTGTAGACACTATCTAAACCCGCACTGTCAAGACTTCAAGACCCTTATTGTCATTGTGACGTTGCCTGCACAACGAAACTAAACGGGAAGGCCACAAAGGTGCAAGATGAACGTATCAAAGTGTCAGGTACAAAAAGAGCAAGGAAGAAGAGAGTATATATATATAAATAATAATACAAGTAATACAATAAGTGGTGAAGAATGAGCTATATACAGGCTACTACAGTAGCAGCAGTACTACTGCACTGCGAGGCAGGTGTTGCACATTATGCTGTGGGTTTTGCACAGTTGGAACATAGACAACAGCAGCTGGGGAGTAATAAACCCAAATTAGACACATTTTATGGTTCTCTGTGTTTATTCGCGTATTTGTGTGTGTTTTAGGTAGAACAGCTATTAAAATTTTGTGTAGGAGGTTTTGTAAATAGATGATCATAATAGTAGGGCAGCGAACCTGTGTGTGTGAGTGCAAACTGGCCCTAAAACTTCACAGGAGCTTGGCAGACAAAATTGCCTTCATCTGACTTATTGATTTTGGCCAGTATGAGGGTTCGTCGCACAGAAATTCTGCGTTTGGCTCATCCCCCCCCCCCCCCCCCCCCCCCCCACACTCGTACTCCATCTTATAATGAAACAGTCAGAGCTCTCGGCTCAGTCCAGGGGCAGCCGCACGCCTGAAGAGAGCTGAGAGTGTGGAGCTGCCATTCCCGAGAGATCCACCGGGGAATAAAGCTGCCAGGCCACAACACCACCACCACCACCACCACCACTCCACCAACCCACCCCCCCACACACTTTTATTTCTCTTAGGTCATTAGTCTGAGCACTCGAGTGTGCCTCCGCTGCTACTGCCGCGGAGGCAGGTACAAGGAGCTTTAAAGCAGGCAGCCTGGGTTAATCCTGCCCCCATTCCCCTCCTCATCTTGCCCCTGCTGGACTCTCCAGCTATCCCCCTGTAGCACCCCCTCAACTCCCTTTACCATTTCACCTCCCCTCGTCTTTCCCTCTTAGACCTCCTCCCGAAGCCAATCTGTCCTCCCTCTGCTTATCGCGCAGTGTCGCGGAGAAGCATACCTAGCCTTATTTCAGCTGGCTTCATTAACCAACATTAAAGCGTAGTCAGCTAGGTTACGCTGCGGTGGCAACAGCATGCTAATTGGGTGTGTTGACGCTTCCTCTGATCGTGCAGGACATGACTGATTGACGCGGTGAAAGTGTGGAGGGGTGGCCTTATGAGAGATTAATCAGTCACGTTTTACGGTTTGGAAACGCTGATGGATTGGTAGAGGCAGCAGTGAGGCTGCTGCAGAATCACATCTGTGTGCTCTTATAACGGCACACATTCTGGCTGTGAGGTACAGTGAGGTAAAGCTAAATAATGACAATCATACACAAAATAACATTCTTACCTAAAATGGCCACACCCATACATAAATCCCAGAATCCTACTCTTCCTAGGTCTGAGAAAGTTAAAAAAAACACTAAAGCTATATATGGTTAAATGATTATTCCTATGGTCATACTTGGTCATACTTGTTAAATATTCCTTGAGTGCATGTTAAGTGCATATCACTCAACATGAGAAACAGATTTACACCCCATGTGATTCCAGAGACAGTTTAGTAAGACTCAAAAAAAGTCAACGTGTCTGAGGCAGTTATGATTACTCAACTGAAGACCAGAGAAAACATAAATATTCCAAGAAGCGCACTCGTTAGAATGCACCCCACCTTAATTAATACGCTTTCCATGTTACTCAGATGAAACCCACCCTAGCTTTTGTGCTGTGATCCGGAGCCAACCTAAAGAACACATTTGTCAGGGTGTTGACAGCAGGGGCGGACACACAAGCAAGACGGCACACAATAGAGAAACATTCTACAGACGCAGGACCTGTAAGATGTTAACGATGGAAT
Organism: Coilia nasus; assembly: GCA_027475355.1. NCBI lineage: Eukaryota > Metazoa > Chordata > Actinopteri > Clupeiformes > Engraulidae > Coilia > Coilia nasus. The sequence goes on along the minus strand of CM050204.1, from coordinate 11,796,324 downwards.
GAAAGGGAACTTTTCACGACCTCTGGAGCCATATGGCCTGTCAGAATAGAGCAGAAAGATTGATGCAATGTCAAAAAAGTAATATATACAGCCAGGTTACTTAAGGGTGGCTTCAGAAATAATTGCTTGTAATGTTTTTTTTGCAGACAGGTATTGTTGCGCTCTAGATTGAATCAGTTGGTTCAGGTGCGTGGAACCAAAAAAAATCCAAGTAAAGTGAGAGTGGCTCGCACACTGAAAAAGGAGACACAAGGTCTACAAAGAAGTTTATTTTAAAATAGTAGGAGCAGAGCAGACGTTTCAGCATTGCTTTTCTCAGTGCTCTCTGTGCTGTAATGGTTTTTGCAATTGTCATTTAAGTGGTTATGTTGGCTTGTGAGGCGACTATGCTAGAGAAATGGAAAATGACCCCCTCAGAGTTGTATGAATAGGAGTGACAGCCTCATTGTTTTCACCGTGATAGCAGGTTTCCCACAGTCATGGAGAACCTTAAGAGGACAGTTAATGTATATCATCATCAGACTTGGCTGGAAAGTCTACTTTTGGAAAAAGTGAGTTTGAAAAACAAAAATGTCCATCAGTAACGAGGCATTATTGAGATGTTTGAGGTTATTTCATTGTTCTTTTGGAAGAGCCATGTTGTTTTTACAACAAAAAATACTTGGTTGTAAAAAAACTGTTTATTTCTAATTGAGAGTCTTAAAACCCTGAATTGTTTTTAAGGTCATTTTTTTATAGTGTAATTATGCCCAAATCATGACTTGAGCTTTTGAAATAGATCTTTCAGAAGTCATGTAGAGAGTTTTCCAAACTTGTGTTTCATGTGCTCAAACCCCTGCAATAATATAATAAATTATTCTATGATTTTATTTCAGCAATAAGACAGTATTATGTAAATGGTCGAGGTTGTAAGTGACATTACCATTCTCAGTAAAAGGCGATTGAAGGGATCATGAACCACAGGACCAACAGTTTGTCAAGGGGCCATGAGATGGGTCATGGGTCTATTGACTGACCACAAGTGTCAAGTCTGATGTATTTATCCACATTTTCATTTTTATTTTTCGCCTGAATGTATGCTCACAAAAATCAAACATCTTCACTCTGCAGGGCCACGTTTACTTGAGTACTGAACTACAGTTGAGGACGATACAGTATTACAGTTGTTTAAACCGCTTGTAACAATACCAAATTCCAAATTGAACTTATTGAACATTATCTCCATAGTATACTTGTTTCCAGAGTAGCATAAACTTGTTAGTAATTGTCATTCTCACTGAGAAATCAAGAGAGATGTCTAATGTCAGGAGGGGGGTCTAATAATATCGTCCTCAACTGTAAGTTAATGTCCCTGATAGACCAGTTATGAGGCAAACTAACTGGATGAATACCAAAACATTTAGGGGACCAAGTTCTCTCAGTTCTCCTCTCCTCTGTCTCCTTCTGTTGGCTGTGTATTAGCTATTGGTAGGCCTGGCTTATGTGAACTGATCCTAACCCAGACTGCAATATGGTGGTTATTGATGACTGCCTCTGTAATTGTGTATGTATAGATTTAGCAACCTTTGTGTACCATAATTGCAGTTACAAACAAAAGGTGAAATCGATGTGGAGTGGATGTGTTATGTAATTTCCTATGTTTGGTGAATAGAGTAGGATGTATGGGTGTGAATGTGAATGTGAATGTATTGTGTGTGTGTTAGTGTGTGTGTGTGTGTGTATGTGAATGTATTGTGTGTGTGTGTGAGAGAGAGAGAGAATCTGTTGCACTGAGTGTGATGTGGACAGAAAGGCCTAGAGTGTCCCAGAATAATCCTGCTAATGACTGCTGACCCTCCTTACACACACAAACACACACCAATGTACCCTGTACACACACACACACACCAATGGTACACACTGTACATACAAAAAGATGTGCCCTCCATACACACACGCACACACACACATGCACAAATGTGTAGTGCATTGATCTAGAATCAAAAAGATGAATATTCACACATGCCTGTAGGCCACCCTACACTCACAAACCCAAATTGTACAAACCCAGAGTAACAAGGCCAAGACACACATACAGACACAAACACACACACACACACACACACACACATAGGCAGGCCTGCACACAGCACACATTTGCTACAACTTATATTGCACAAACCCAAGCTTATAATAGACACCTTGTGTCTGTATGTGTGTGTGTGTGTGTGTGTGTGTGATTGATTTAAACGTGTGTGCGCATTTATTTGTGTGTGCATGCATATATAATATATGGGCAATTCAGTCTTATGGATGTGACAGAACATGACCAAATATAATATTTTAAAAATATTTTGTACAATTCTACAACCTAAAATGGTCCCATTTTGCGCAATCATTCACATGGCATTATGGATGTGACAAAAGGTCTACACAGTGCACACTCCATAATCATTAACCTCCATATCACAAACCCAGACTGATAATGACACTCACACAGCTTTCCTCTGTGCCCCACACGGAGACAGTCCAATACACTCTAACAGTGCCCTTTGGGGCTTGTCAGCAGGATGAGTGGAACTTTGGGTCGGCCATTGAATATTCATGAGAGTTTGTTGACTATTGTTGACTATATGGGTGTTTTTGGGGTGTGATTAATATACTCATTAATATCCAGTGCTACCCTTGCAGAGCTCCATTGACCTCCCTTCCTGTACACACACACAGACACACACACACACACACACCTACACATACACACACACACATACACCTACACACACAGACATACACACCCCCACACACACACCTACACATACACACACAAACCACACACACACACCTACACATACACACACACGCATACACACACATATACACACACTAACCTACACACACACACAAATACTCATACATACACATTAATAGGGTGACCTAACAGTCATATGCTGCTCAAATTGCATTCAGCCTGACATTTGAGTGAGGATGTGTTGCACTCGAAGGTTAAACTCAGGAGTCTAGAGTCTTGGCCTTTTACGGTTCCCTGCAGTGGGACACTGCGGTGTGATCCATCTCCCCCCCGTGCCTACTGTCTGCTCATAAGGGCTATGCAAAGCAGCCACTGACATTTTAATGCTGCCCCTTCTCTCTCTCTCTCTCTCTCTCTCTCTCTCTCTCTCTCTCTCTCTCTGGGACGTCTGAGACCGTGTGCTCTGTGCAAGGACTAAGGGGAAACTTAAACTGTGGTGTCAGTTCATGAATCTCCCCGAGCAAATGAAACTGTTTCTTCTTCTTTTTTATTTTTTTATTTTTTTAGTATTTTTTCCCTCCTGTATGCCCTCTAGCTGTTCTGACACTTGTCATCCAAATGCTGATGAAATCTTTTATGTTTTTTTTGTGTCCTCCTTCACACACCAGGCCCTCTGTCTCAGGAAAGCTAAGGCGAAGCCACAAACGCACACACAGACCTCTCAGGTATTTGCCTCTCCTCTCAGGTCCTCCTCACCTGCCATCCAGCCTGTAGCCCTCACGCCCCCTCAGCCCTGTCTGCCCCCCATCATCCACTCTGTCTAGCGATCACCATCACCACTAACATCAGCAGGGTTTTAATTCATGAGATAGCATCATTTCATAAATCATTAATGGCAAAGCATCATTTCATTAATCATTCTTCTGTGATTGGAAATGTTAATTCGGATTAATTAATAGCTTGTAAATGCATCTCTCCCACAGCGCTGGGCATCCATGCTTTTTTTTTTTTTTTTTTTTTTTTTTTTTTTGGGAAGTGTTTTAAAGTTTTAAAAGTTTGCCTGTCACATGCTCAATTATACATGTATAACATGCAGTGAAATGTACCGGAAATCACTACTAGATTGTTCATATGTAAGAAGTCTAAACAACTTTGTCAGCTAAAATATTCATAAATATATTGTCTGTTTTTATACTTATAATTATTTTATTGTATTTATTTATTTATTTGTTTATTTACTTATTTATTTGGAGTGTTTTTCAAGGATGTTTTTTGGTTTGGTTTGGTTGGTTTTTTCAAGGTGTGTTTTATTTATTTATTTATTTATTTTTGAGTGGGGTTTTTTTGGGTTTGTTTAGTTTCTTTTCTTTCTTTTTTTTCACACTTGGTGAATCTCATGAGTGTAATTAGTTTGTCACATCCGTGTTGGCAGGAAACCCAATGCTAAGTCAAACAGTGCCACATCCAAGTAGGCAGCAGCAGCAGCAGGACAAAAAAAGCATCCTAGTGACTAAACCCACCGGCCCACTAATTCGGTCATCTCACAGGCTGCACTTCACCGTCTCCATTTATTTATTTATTTATTTATTTGATTTTATCATCCATCATTGAGTACATTTGGACAGCTGTCTGTGCAGTTGTCTACAGGAGTGCGTGTTTGTATCTGTGTGTGTGTATTTGTAAGTACGGGAACCTGGAAGTTACGCAACCTGTGTGATGTGTGCGCTGGTAAGTGGGAGTATGCCAATATCTTTTTCGTTTGTTTGTTTGTTGGTTGGGGCTTTGAGTTGGGGGAGTTGGGAGTTGGTAAAGAGACACAGACAGATGTTGCTGATGCCTTATTGAGGAGGCACTCAATGGGAGTGTAGTGCTGGCTCTAAATCCGTCACTCAATCCCTTCCGTATCCTATTTCCCCCCTCTTGTATCTGAGGCACAGAGTTAACCTCCCCTCCACTGCCACCATCATCCGCCAGCATCCTCAGCAGGCTGAGCCGGTCACGCTGGAGGCTCACACCCCCACTTGTGCCTTTGTCCTCAATAACAATGGAGCCGTGTGTTGTTGTTTGTGTTTTTTTAATTACTTCGTCACTGCCGCGTTTCGTCACTGCCTCCTCTCGCCATCAGGCTGGTGTCCTTGTGCAGTGTCGCGTCGGGATGTAAAAGTGTGAAGAGGGGGGTTGGGGGGGGGGGGGTGCAGAGCTGCCACCTCATCTCCATCTGTGTGTGTTTGGTCTATGGACGCGGCTCTGATTCAATAGCCCACATTCACTACAGCATTCACAGCTCACAACAGACTCTCACTCACATGGCAATACCACAGCCATACCACACCTAACCCTTTCAATGCAGAAATCACATTTCAGTACCACGCCAATCACTGTAACCCTTTTTCAATACCACGTAAAGTGCCTTAACCCTTTAAATGCCGAAATCATGTTTTAGTACCACACCAATCACCTTAGCTCTTTTTCATGCAGAAATCCTGTATCTGAGCCATACAATCGACCTAATTCTTTAAATTCATTGATCCTCTTGTTATTACATTACATTACACTTAGCTGACGCTCTTATCCAGAGCGACTTACAGATGTTTACAGGGTTTCAGTTACAGTCCCTGGAGCAGTGTGGGGTTAGATACCTTGCTCAAGGGCATCTCAACCATGGTTAGGGCAGGATTCGAAACGGCAACCTTCCGATTGCAAGACCAACTTCCTAACCACTAGGCCACAGCTGCCCCGTGTCTTGTTAAATGAGTTGCTTGACGTGTTTGGAAAAGCACAAACCACTCGCACTGTTCTGGTCATTTTTGAACAAGTGTGTCAACAATCAGAGAATTTTCTGCATACTTGGACTATTGCTTTTTCTAATCCAGAATGTGTCAAGCTTTCAGTCACCCGATCCAAAAACAAACAACAAAATAGATTAATATAAAAAGTGCATTTTAAAACGTATACTTTTTTTTGTTCCCATCATCTCTCCTCTATGTCTGGCGTCGCCTCTGTATCCTTCCTCTCTGTAGGACGCGGTGGACAGTGAGAACAAGAAGAACACTAGATCCAGGACTACTCCCAAACTGGCAATGCACCAGGAAGAGGTGAGTCTAAAAACGCCAGGACCCGAGGTGGCCGACAGGCTGCCCGACTGGAAAGGGGTCATATTGTGATATCCGTGAGGCCTCAGGCACACACTCCCCTCCTGTTGACAGAGCTTCGATACTAAGTATAGCAAGGCCGGCGTTGGCTTTCTGATACCGACAGTAATCCCCTTCACCCATCCTGATATGCTTGGATAATATCTCTATTACAGATGCTCTACACAGCCATTAGCACACCACAGGTTCCAGTCCAGTGGCCTAAGAAGCTGCTCCTAGGCGAATGCCTTGATGTGTTACAGTTTTGAAAGGAATGTGGTGAATTGATGTTTTAATTTATTTTTTTCGTGTTGTAGAAGGGGGTGCTGTACACATAAAAATAGACCAAACAAATTATAGGTAGATTAATGATAGGCTAAACAATTTATAGGGAGAGGATTAAGGTCACCAAGTAATTTCAGTCATCAAGGACATTGAAATGTTAGAGTCAATAAAGCATACATTTTCTGTAATGGAATTTCTCCCAGAAAACTTAAACAGAATACCAATGTGAAAGAAAATGTAGCTAATTTAACAGCCAGACGCCTATGTTGTCTTGATAACTGAGATGAATGGAGATCATTAACTTATTACATTTTACTAGTTTTAGAAAATAGATAAATGGTATAGCCGATACTGCCACGGTCAGAAAGGAGAGTATAAATATAGTGTCTGTATCTTTGAAATCTGTTTTGTTAAAATTAGATAAAGATGATGCCAATTCTAGTTTTCATACTTTGACTTTAAACCAACTGTGTAAAGAGCTGCTACATCCAAAGCACATGGACATTTGTTCATATTTCAGGGGAGAAATACATCTACTTCTCAATTGGAAAGTAGCGGATTTTGGCAAGTGCACACACACACACACACTTTGTTTGCCCACCAGACGAATAATGCTCATGGCGTGTTTGGGGTGGCGAGCATGGAGCATCTCCATCTGCTTGCTCACAGACAGGTGCGCCTAGCACAGTTTGGTGTGACGGCAGTCGGCATGGGGCATTTACGTACGCCACTCAAAGCTATTTCTCACTGTTGCCACGCAGTGGAAAAACTGTCTTTTGCAGTCACGTTTCCAGATCTTTCTAAGAATAGCCCATTTGGTTATTTGTGGTTGCTTGGTGACTATGGAGTCGGTCCCGTAGTGGGTAGCAAAGCGGACATGCCCATCAAGATTCACTGCAGGTGGGTACACTTTGCCCTGCAGTAATGTACTCATGGAGGACACGTCACCACATGAGTTCAGTCGACAAGGGCCAGGAAACACAACCACACGCTATCTAATTGCTGAGTGGACAGGCTTAATCTAAGCAGGCCTCTTTGGGTGTGCGCTGTGCGTGCAACAAGCTCGTTTCTTTGCCATCTTCTGGGAACATGGACTCTGTAGCATCATGTCACAATTTAATTAGATTCTTAATACATTCTAATGTGTACTGTGTACTGTGCATTGTACAGAACTACAGTGAGCACGTCAGTTGCCATTGCTTGGCAGAGAGAGTATTTTCTCAGTTTTTAAATTCAGATATCTGTACAGTAGAAGAACAAGCAGCAGTCCATGCTGGTCACGGCAGTGCACCCCAAAACATATTCAGTATTATGGCACTATCGATCAGCACTCAATCATTTTTTTTCTTTGCAGTCAAAGAAATTGTTTAAACATTTTTGGGAGACTTCACTGCTATTTTTGGCTTCTTATAAATGTTTTAAAAAGGCATGAAATTGTACCTGAACAAAATGGTGCAGGAACTCCATGACGAGCTAATGGAGACATATGTAGTGTTATTGCAGTGTACAAATTGAATTGAATTGAAAAGCGTTAGGCCTTGTCTCAGTGTCCTCCAACTCCTCCACATTAGACAAGAATGGTAGGCAGCCATTGTAAATGCACTGAATTTAACAGAGACGACAACCTTGGGAGTACTGTTCCGTGCACAAAACGCTGATCCTGAGTCGCAAGCAAATGTTTAGGCATAATTTCTTTCCCCTCCCTGTGAAAATGACTGGGAATGAGGTTGGTGCGGTATGGAAAATAACATATTACAGAATAGTATTATCTTAGAAAACACGTGCCATCACCCTTACTGGTCATTATGCATTGTGTGTGTGCGAGCGTATGCAAGTGCTGTACGTAATGGAAATGCCGTTCCCTGCAGCGATCCCCTGCTCTGGCCAGCATAGGCTCCCATGGTTCCCAGTCCAGCCCGCAAAGCGGGAGAGAGAGGAAGCTGCAGAAGATCGGAGACTTCCTGCAGAGCTCCCCCACCTTCCTGGGTAGTAAAGGTACGTCTGAGCACCACCCTCCGAGGCGTCACACCACCACCTAACTACAAAAAAAAAGTCCTTTTATTGTTTATGTTGACATGAAATAGAAAGTGTTTTGGTGTAGTGTTTGCAATTGCTCAGTTTACCCTGGTACCTATTTTTAGTTTGATTACATTTTTCAGGCCTGAATGCTTTCATTTGTCTGACGCGTGTTTGTTGTCTTTATTTTCTCTCGTCTTCGCAGCTAAGAAGATCATGGGCCTGGTGAGTGGGAGGTCTGATGTGGACAGAGGCTCCTCGTCCAAACGCTCCAAAAAGAAGCTCTATCATCCTCAGATCTCCGCCCCCATGGACATATCTGCCCACCAGGTACATGCTCCTTTCCCCTCACCAAACACTGTCCACTCTATACGTCACACACAACACACAAGGCTGACAGACCTGTACAGTTCAGGCTGGATTTCCTCACAGTTCTTAGAGTATGTGTGTTTCGTAAAAACTTTGATAGGGTAGGTAGGGCAGGGAAACAGATTTTGGATCACATATCTTTCTGTGAACTGTGCTGGGTACTTAAAAAAAATATGCTTTGGTTTTATTTTTAGCAGGGGGACAGTAATTTCTCACAATCCAATAACCTGTTCCAGTGTTTCCAATAAAATTTTTTGAGCTTATTGCTGGTGGGGTGTCACACGGTAATGTTTGTACTAAGGCCTATGTTAAAGGCTACTTTGGGTATTTAGTTTTTTTTTCTGGTTATAATGCTCTCACACCGCCAACATGAACTCCCCTGCATGAGTTTGTAAACTTGGAATAAAGATTTGTTGAAGAGTTGACTATTTTTTGTACAAAAACCCCTTTTTTTTTTGCATTTGTTTCAAGAGATGAGTTTTCTTAGTGATCACTTTAGGCCTAATCCTCTAGCAAATTATTAACAAGCTAAATATATTCTCATTTTTTAATTTTCCTTAAGTATTTAAAAGGAATGCAAACAAAAGAGTGCCTGGTGTCTCTGAATTTTTTTTTAATTTTTTTTTTTCCCCACGTTTTATATTTAGACTACGGTGGGCCGCCACAGTCTTATCAGTGTATGGGAAACACTGCTGCTGTACAAAGACAAAATGCAGTACCTATGTGAACATAGAAACTAAGAAAAAATGCCTTTAAAGTTGTCACACTGCCCAGTCAAACATTTTGTAGGTATAATAGTAGTGATGCTTTTATGTTCTTTCTTAATAGGAAGAAGCAAGAGATTTAGTCACGAGACAAAGGCGCCGTTATAAAGTCCATTTCCAGTCGAAACTCAATTTGATAAAATGTGCAGTTGCTGCCTTTTGGCTTTGTAGGGCAGACTGTGTTCTTCAGTTCGTATTGACAATCAATGTCCACTGAAATATGTTACATACATATTACATAAGATTTTGCGTTCCGTCCAATAAAATGTCATCTCGTTGTGAGATGGAATTGTGTTGAGTCTGGGAGAAGGGAAAAAAAAGGTGTTGCCTGTGAGTTGGCCCAAGAGCACTGACCTGTATGCAATCTCACAGATCATTGGACGAGAGCCAGAGGAGAAGGATAGTGACCACCTCATCATGAAGAGACGACTGCGCAACCGGATAGGGAAGTGAAGTCCTCCCAGAGGGAAGCCGGTCAATAATGTTTAGCTTGAGTCTGTCAAAACACAGTGGCCTACTTCTTGCACCATGACTTATGTATATATATATATTTTTTCCTTTTTTAATACACTTGCACTTTCTCTTTTTTTACTGTACACAGTGTTTTGAAAAACAACTCATTTGTATTTTTGTTGTGTACTTTTGTTATATATTGCACACCCTTGGGATTATTTAGCAAAGTTGAACGCAGTCATTTTTACTGACTGGTTAAACAGACGATAGTGTATTTTTTACAGATCACACATTTGATTTCCTAGACCATGCTGACTTGAAATGTATGTAGGTTCTTGTAAACATGTAATCACTAACATAGCACATCTCTTAAGACTTTATATTACCTCAACAACAAAGGGGCAGTTTCACTAATATATATTCACAATATATTTAGTATACCATCTAACTGTATTAACATGTCTTTTTCAAACATTCCAGTGCCTCTTTCACTTGGCTTTTCAGAAACCCTGTTTTGATTTGATTTTCCACAGTAATGCTCAAATCATACTGCCCTTAGCTGCAGTAATAAACAGATGTGCATCTAACTGTAGGATCTCATTTTGTGGTGCACTGACCTTGCACTCTTTTGCCTGACTTCAAGCCCAGGAGCCCACAGGATACAGAGGTGAGGTGCAGGGGCCTTTGCAGCGCACAGTTGAAACACACTCTCTCAAAGGCTCATTGGCGAAGCAAGGCATTGGGGAGCAGGAGCTAGCATATGGTCAAAGGAGCTAAGTTGTAAGCAGCTGGACTTGTTTTTTGGAGCTTGAAGACGTTTCACCTTTCATCCAAAAGGCCATTCCAGTTGCTTACAGCCTAGCTCCTTTGACTACCATAGCCTGGATGAATGAGAGTCTACACACAGGTAGCATATGTACACTGCGCCACAGCTTGGCCCATCTGTTCAGCCACTGGAGCACAGCTAAATGGCTCTCAGGGGATATATGTGCTTACAGGAGCGCAGCTACAGATGATGGGGCTGGAGTCTTTTAGTTACTAATTTGGTTTGGGTTGTCGTCGATGTTATGCAGTTGCTCCCACGATTGTTCCCAATACAAAATGTGGAAAAATCACAGTGCTGAGACTGGCACCACCCACCTCCACCCCAATAGGAATTTGCGACTATATAAGTAAGGCTGGCATCATCAATAATTAATTGTAATGACGCTCTTTGGTAGAATCTTTAAATTATGAGGGGAAAACGAGGGTATAATGAAAGCCACATATTCTCCTGTCAGTGAGAGTACTACTTGTTGTCATGGTGATGTAAAAGAGCGCTCTCTGTGAGTGTGCTGTGTAGTCTCAGTGTAATCCCAGACTTAGAAAGATGAAGACAAAATTGCTATGTGTACTCAGTGATGTCCCAATACCTTGGGAACAGAGATTAAAATAAAATAATCAGGACTGAATATCATATTTGTATGCCATAAATATTTATCATATGCAGTTCAGCGCAGTCAGTTTTCTTTTTATGCCACGTTGAACAAGAGCAGGTGAATGAAACCTACATCTAATTAAAATTCTCCCACTCACTACTCACTTGTGTTTGTTTTATGAATATCTATGTCAGTGAAGGCACCAAGTGTCCATGAAGGCACCAAGAAAACTGTTAGCTGCCTCCTGCACACACCACAGAACTGACAGGTAAAAACTCTCATCTCTGAGAGTTTGTGTACTGATTTTGCACAGTTGGAGCTTTGTGGGAACTGTAATGACAGATTGGAGCCTACAGAGTATTGTTTGCCCATCTGTGTTCACAATTGCAGCCTTATCAGGAATACAATTTTTATGTTGCACATTTAAAAATGATGGTCAAAGCTTTCAAACCAGAAACATTTGGTGTTTTGCTAGGCACAGAAAGCAAACCAGAAACTTTATATATTTTTGTCTTGAAACAAAATTTCAGAAAACATTTTTATAAAACATATTAAGTTTTGATTTTCAGAACTTCTAAAAAATGTGCTTGAAATCTAACTTCTGTACATATAAAACTCAATGTTACGGTGTCTTTTAAACTTTATGCTACAAAATACTCATGGTTAAAAGTTAAGAGAAAAAAATATTGAAAAATCTGCAAAATACTTCTAAAAATGATTAAACGTCAAAACAAAAAGAGACACACACACACTATTAGTAGCTGCATGATCTAATTCTTGTAGCTTTAAAAAACTGGTTTTAGTTGTGCTGCACTATCCCCTTGAGGGTGTAACCTGGAAAACAAAATTAACAGCTGAAATGAAATAAGTGACTAACACTGACTTTATTTCACTGATGAATAATGCATTATTTTCACCATCACAGCATCACACATAAACACATATCTGATATCTAATGGCAAGTAGTTTGACAGTTGTGAAGCAGTAGAATTGGAGTGTTGTTGATGGAAATAATAATGGCAAAAATATTTTTTTTAGGTTTAGGGTTTGATGCCAGAAATATAGGCTACTTGAAATGTGTTTTTACATAGAAACTTAAGTTTAGGAAGCCGAGATTTTTACATGCGAATTCACTTTTCGAGTGAGGTGTTCTTTGAAGAGTTTTGTTGGCTTAGTTAAAGTAAATCACTATCTAGCCAGCCATCAAATTATTCAGAACAGTTCTGATGAGGCTTCAAGAAATCCTTAGATTCGAAGTGACGTGATACTTTCTAATAACATTTCTGACAGTTTTGTATAATGCTTTCACGTTCAGGCAGAATAGAAACTATCCTAGGAAGGGCTCCATTTCTCCATCGAGAAAGTCTTTATTCACTTCGCATCTACCTTGTGAAGGTGATTAATTAATTCGAAAAAGTTGCCATAGTGCTGCTTTAAGGCTTCTACAAGTATGCCTTTTTGCCAATTTATGCAGTAAATTATTTTACATGAGGATGGTTTTTTGTCATATCAGCTAGCTTGCTGACTGGAAGCTTTTTGCAGCAGCTTACAAGGAATCAAAAGTCATGACAACTAGATGAGGCATTTTCATTTTAATTTTAATAAAGCTGCAGTGTCAGATCTTTCCTCTCAAAAAATGAATGTTACTTTCTTTTATTTCCTGCTGTAACTCAAATTGTCGTGCAGGGAGCAAGTACATTTTAAATGAGTGTCTTATGTTAATGAAAGTAAGAGGAGCAGGAAAGCACAGTCTTTTATATTACATTTAGCTGATGCTCTTATCCAGAGTGACTTACAGTTATTTTGGGTACGGGGCACAGTCCCTGGAGCAATGAGGGGTTAGATGCCTTGCTCAAGGGCACTTCAGCCGTGGATGAGGGTGCAGGAGAGCACTCGGTATTTACCCCCCTGCCCACATTCTTCCTACTGGTACGGGATTCAAACCTGCGACCCTCCGATCCCAAGACCAAAACAGCTGCCCCAGCTGTTTCTTGCTGCATTTGTGCTTGTAGATCTGAATATAGGTTAAATATTGTTTTATAAGGGCTGAGGTTCTGTGTGGGCATGGTTGCATTTTTACAGAGTATCCTAATGGTTTGTTTTGCCCTGTAAAGTTACTGTGAAGATTGTTAAAAATGCATTTTACTGCCATTACACCATGTTTGTTTTGGATATTACAAATGATGTAAAAGCACAGACAAGAGCCAACACTCTGTGTATAACGGCCCCCTGATTAAATTTGTCTCTTTATTCTCCGTACTCTCTTCTTGAATCAATTTGACCCAAAAGGCTTAGCAGCGCCTGTGTCTGCACAAGGAGGACGACTCCTTCAGTGCAGTTTGCCTGAGCCAAAACAAGCCTCATTAGGCAGCTGATGTAAATTCTGTACTGGATTTAAAAATCACCCAAAGGAATATTTGTCTTAATTACTCAGCATACGGTTACATAATGGCAACATTAACTAGCAGCTAAATTACTGTCAGTGCTGCCACTATGTTCCCTGATAAAATGCCTTGGTTACAGCCGCAAACACACTAATTGGCCTTGTGCTTTACTGAATAGACAAGATTATGGCTGTGTGGTTGGTTTGGGGGGGATTATGGGTCATGGAAAACCTTGAGAGCCAATTTTCAAGGCCTGGAAAAATGGAATTTAGTAAATTTAAAAGTTTTTGGAAAAGTCTTTACATTTTATTTTAGCAACAAGGAGCATAGGCAGGAGATAGACTACAGCGCTGTGTTTTTGTATGTTTTTTATTTTGTCACAAAATTTCATAGTTCACTTTAAAAAATGTCCCCTCCTCCTAAACATATTCGATCCTGCACATATAGAATGGTAGTCATGGTGAAGGAGAATCTACGCACAGCATAGATTTTATTACTCCTCCCACATTGTAACATCAAATACACAAATTTGTGTAATACTACGTTGCGATACGTCATGCAAATATAATTTAGGGTCATTGATAAGTCATGGAAATGTTCGAAAACGTCTATGACAATGTGTGGGAATCTAGGCATCTGTGTGAGAGAGAGAGAATCTGAACTGTAGCACATGCATAAAAGCAAATAAGACAGTCCTTAACACACATACGCACAGACTTACACACATACCCTCCTTACTGCGTGAGCGTAGGCCAGCTACACATGCTAAGGCCATCGCATCTGCGACTCAGTGACTAACCCACCATCCAAAAACAAGCACACTATTGTTCTTTAAATATGAACAAATAAATAAATAAGTTGTCATCAACATTAACACTCCCAATGTGCTCATAATCTTCCCATGATGATATCAGCCATGCATTACGTTAGTTCTTGGAGATGTTCTTTGTCTGACCTTTCTGGATGAAAGGACTTTCTCGCTGTTAGGGAACATCTGCGCTTCAGATTCTGATAATTGTATGAAGATGTTATAATAATGGTCACAAAGTGTGATTGTTCGGTTCCTACATGGCCCACATAACCACCCCTCTCTCTGCATCCAGCACACTGTGTCTGAAAGGCTTTCTCTCCTCATCCAAACAGTTGGGCGTTACATAAAAGGTGTTGATGTATTCTGCTCAGATGAATGCAGCTCTGTGTGGTTATTGCATGTGTTAAAAGCTTTCACACGTGGAGGGAAGAACATTTATCATTGCAGCAAGAGTTCAGCTGCTAGGACATGACCCAGTCGAAGGTTATGTGTGTCAGGATGTTACAAATTATTTAAAAATCCTGCGTTCTAGAGCAGGGACACTTTTTGAACCCACACAGATAGAGACATCAATCAGCTAATTCCAGCTAGTCTGTGTGTGTGAGAGAGAGAAAGTGAGATAGGATGGAAATTAATGTCTGCTGGTCTCATTTTCAGTTAAATCAAGCAAAAATCATGATGGAACATGCGCAGTATATTGAAAAGCTTTGTGAATATATTGTAGAAAAATACATTCGGTGTGGTGCAGTTAAGCAATTTAACACAAGTGAATGTGGAGTTGGTAGGTAGAGTTCATTTTCATTTCTTTGCGAGGAACAATTTGTAAACAAACAAACAAAAAAGACCAGAACAGCTTACATGCACTTAAAAGACAGTTACCATTTCAGTTCATCTTCACTTTTTGACTGCCAGTAACAACACTAAAGTATGTGAACAACTGGAGGTAAAAAAAAAAGAGTGGCTGAAGACCAGGAACCGATGCGAGGGACGAGGACTGTGGAAATAAAATGTAAAGGGAATAATTTGACGTTTGTGGTGTACTTACAAAAAGTGGCTTTTTAAGTCTTATCAGCACCACACCAGTGCTTACAATGACAGTACAAATGTGTGTGTGTAGTTAGAGCACACAGCACAATGCAGAGAACTTGAGTGAGTAGGCTTTACACATAGTTATTGTAGACAATGGCAGCAGGATTGGGTAATAATTATTGGACTCAAAGCCAAAAGGCAGTAACTACATATTTTGTCAAAACTGAGTTTAGACCTCAAATTAACTTTATAACACCTCTTTTTTCTTGTGACCAAAAATGTGTTGCTTTTTCCTATTAAGAAAGCACATAAAAGCATTGCCGCTATTATACCTACAACATTGTTTGACTGGGCAGTATAACAACTAAAGGCATTTTTCAATTTTCAGTTTCAATGTTTGTGTAGTTACTGAAGTTTGTCTTTGTAGGGCAGAATAGATAGTAAGTCAAATATTGTAAGGTTTGACTTCTAGACTCAGTGATTGACAGCTTAACAGAGTTTAAGCAATATTAAGGCATTGTCTTTGCCATAGTACTGTACAGAAAGGGGGTGATGAAGTCACAGTCTTTGGTTGTGCATTGGTGTCATTATAAGGAATTGAGGATAAAGAGCAGGACAAATAAGGGTTAGTATATATATAAAGCAGTACAGATGAAAATATGCTCCGCTGAGGAAGACGAGGATGAAGAGAAGCGCAGATTAGCTTGGTGGGAGAGGAGAAGGGAAGAAAGATGGGTCTCTTTAGGAGAAGTAATAGCGTGCAGACGAAACCTAGCAGCGCAGCCAAACAGTGTCTGGTAGATACATCAGATCAATATTGAATCACGGACTCATCACACTCCCCCAGGGTGGAGAGAGCTCTTCACGACTCACGCAGGCAAGCCTCACCACTCAGAAGCCATCTTGGCTAAAAACGGCTCCCAGCCGGGCACCTTTTCTCCAGTGACAGTGACAATCTGGTTGCTATCTTCATGAAGAGGGATAGATCCTTCGCTCAAGACAGGATGGTAAAACAGCCATTAAAAGTACAGCATCTGAGTTTGTGTTTAAAGTCTCACACAAATGAAGTACACATTTTTCAAGTTTCAAGTTTTTTTTATTTATTTATTTATTGTTTAAAGCCTTGTTTTAGTTTTGTATTGACTTGTTTACTGAGCATGCATGAATCTTCCACCACTGTGGTAACTTTAAAAATAAAAAGAACATTTAGGTGAGGGAAGATGTCAATGATGCCTCTTCCATCAATGTGAGCAGTTGTTTACAGTATGAGGGCAGGACATCCAATGACAAATCTGCCGGTGTTATTGTAATTAACTCCCTCTTGAGTTCCCTATTAATTCCAGTGTTATTGATTCATCTTATCTCTTCCAGTGTCTCAGGGGTAGATATAGAGTAGAATAGGTACTATCTATGGTCTCTGATGGTATTTCATCAGTTCATTCAACTTTAGTTTGTCTCTGACTTCAGCTTTGCTAGCAGGCTTCAGTTAAAGGAAGAGTTAAAGGAGAACTTCGGTGTAAAATGAAAATTGGCATGTTAAAACATCATACCGAGTTGGTATGTGTACGGAGGAGCAAAATTGATTTAGCCTGTTGCCTTCAGAGTTTAACTATTTTTTATCGTTTGTCCCAGAAGGCTAACAATGGAAGTGGTAGGTGCCCTTAGACGAAGCATGACGGCTACGCTATTTTTAAACCATTAAAACAGCTCGAAGAAACTCCACACTCCATCGGTAGTACAAGAAAGGCCCTGATATTAAAAACGAGGCACTGAGAACTTTGTAAGTGTACACAACATTTATTAATAAAACAGTTTTGACAATCAGTACCTTGCTGTAGTTTCTCGTCGCCGCCATGATGAAAGTCTGCACAGGTCGATTGACGAACACGAACCAGCAGGAAGAATAGGAGGAGAGGTAATACAATCAACTTCTTTGGACTTTCATCATGGCGGCAACGAGAAACAACTGCAAACGACTGCATGTAAGAACAGCTTTTTAAATAAATGTTGTGTACATTTACAATATTCTCAGTGGTTCGTTTTGAATGCCAGAGCCTTTGTTGTACTACCAATGGAATGTGGAGTTTCTTCGAGCTGTTTTAATGGTTTAAAAATAGCATAGTCGTCATGCTTCGTCTAAGGGCACCTACCACTTCCATTGTTAGCCTTCTGGGTCAAACTATAAAAAATAGTTAAACTCTGAATGCAACAGGCTAAATCAATTTTGCTCCTCAGTACACATACCAACTCGGTATGATGTTTTAACATGCCAATTTTCATTTTACACCGAAGTTCTCCTTTTAAGACTCTAGCCTGATGTGTATAAAACAGTGACTCCTGTGTCATGACTTATTTGACCTTCTTACAAAGAGGGAGGTGGGTGTGGATGACATCTCTGAACTGGCTGTCATGGCAAGTCCTTACATTTTCTAACAGGGTTCTTAAAACTGGTTAATTGCACAATGCTGTTTACTTTGGTCCTGCTCATTCCTCAGCCTGTGTTAAATATTAGGACATGTCTTCTTCGAAACCTCTCTGACTGACCTCCATTTAGCGGTGTGTAGTGGCTGTGGGCATAGACCCAAGCCGGATGATTCTTCTCATATGAAGGCCAGCAAACCTAAACACTGGTTTCATAAAAAAAAAAAAAACAATTCTTGGGGAACACTTAACGGCAAAGTTTCATCCTAATAATTCTTTATCTAGGTATGAACAAGCCATTTGAGGCTGGAGTAGTCTTCCTGTTTTAAATTGATACTTGCTATTTCAGGAGTTTGTGATTAGTTCTCGCTGACCACCTGGGATAAAAGAATATAATAATAATAATAATAATAATGTTTACTTGTATAGCACAATTCATACATACAAGATGCAGCTCAAAGTACTTTACAGTTTGGCAAGGTCACCACAAGACAACATTTCCTGCAGTCCAGTGGCGTCGGAGCGGATGAATACAGTAGCAAAATGACGTAGTGACGCAATGCCCCGTTAATGCGGGCTCCTGCGTGGTGCGATAATGTAATGTCATAGTGACGCAATGCATGTTAGCTGTTAAAAGAACCAGCTCCTTGTTGTACTCTGCTATAACTAGGGCTAATTTTAGCTTTGGAAATGTTTTTGTCACACATTTAAAAATATAGCAAAAAAAAACCTTTGTCGTATTTTTGAGTACACATTAAAGACATTTTAAGTTAGCAAGTGTTAAATCAGTGGGGGTCGGTTAGGGGAGCCATCCATTATTTCATGTATTATATTTCCTTGTATTTATTAAGCCTCAAATAGCTCTTTAAAAATATTGCTTTGCTTGCAGTCATGAACACAATTAGTTATGTTGTTTGTTCTGTGATTTTAATGAAAGCATGAGTAAGCCCGATTATTTTACCATTTAATTAAAATGTGAGATTGTGTCTAGTCACAGCAAACTGCAGAGAATTATGATGTAGGCTTATGTCTTGTTGATAATCACCTGCACTGTCATGCCAAATCTCACACATGCTCAAAGCTACATAAATGACAAAACAATGATGCCAGAAACATGGATTTAGCCTCTTAAGATAGTTAAGAACAACCAAGAGATGGTTTGGGAACCACACTGTAAACAGCTTTGGTAAGGCCCTAAGCAGGATTAGTCCCCTGTGACCCCCAACCCCTTCATGCCAGAGACAAAGTGGCTGTCTCGTGTCCCTTGCAGAGCTTCTCTTTTTTTCCCAGAAAACAGCAGCCTTCTGGCCTGTGACTTCTCATGTCGTGACCTCAGGACTCAAAGGCCACTGTCTGGCTCCGGTCCACAAACAAGTGTTTTGTATTTCAGGACATTTTACACTGCCCAAGGTCGAGCAAGCAATGAGCTAGACAGGCACAATTAGTGCAAGTGCGGTCTAATTTTGTTCTCTTGTGAAAAAATTTAGACAAAAGGCCAATTTTCCCTCCCATCCTATGGCCAGCCAGCTGGCCTTGATGAGCCTTTTGTTCTGGGACCACAAAGATTTAATTACTACGCTCCAGTTTTAAAGAGGATTTAACAGAAATAACAACAAAAACATTACATTTCC
This sequence comes from Coilia nasus, assembly GCA_027475355.1. Taxonomy (NCBI): domain Eukaryota; kingdom Metazoa; phylum Chordata; class Actinopteri; order Clupeiformes; family Engraulidae; genus Coilia; species Coilia nasus. The sequence continues at coordinate 11,776,884 of CM050204.1, read as the reverse complement.
GTCCCCCCCAATTAAAACAGATGCAGTTGTTGTAATATAATTGTGTTAGTTTTACAGTAAAATACTAATTAGTCCACAGAATCTCAGGGCTGATTGAAGGGAAAATGTTTCCCATGCTGACAGTTAGCAGACAATGTCTTTGATTGATGTGTGTGATGTGGTTTAAAGGAGAAGTACTAAGATGTCAATCTGTGTCAAAAAAAGACATTCGTCAATGTCTCCAGTACTCTGACATGCTGTTAAATCAAGACATCAAGATGATTCTAGAATTGGAGAGAATTTACATCGATCACTGCATTGTCCACTGTTACTTTCTCTTTCCATAACATACAGACTCCAGCAAAAGCAGAGTCCTGGTGTGGTGCTAGTGTTGTCAGCAATGACTTTAGGGACTGCTGCCTGCATTCGTGCTCTGAAGGATGGCAAGGGTTGTTTTGATGCTGTCGAAGCGTCCCTTCATTGGCTATGCAAGCAATGGGCAGAGGAGAGGAATGAAACAGGCAGACGCGTAAAGGCTATTTCTGTTGGTTATTGCATTTTCTGAAGGTCATTCAATAAAAACCACATATGGAAATTAATTTTTATGGATAGTGGCTTAATGCTACAGACAGAAGGGTTGAAGTTCAATCGGCTGATAGAAAGGACCCCGGCAGGCATGTTTGTGTCGAAAGGCGCTTTTGAAGTTCCTCACAAAGCCTCTGTGTGGAAATTTAAGACTGGGAGATGAAGGGTTGCTCCTTTAAATATTGCAGTATTGTATTACTGTTTACTGAAGCAGACTTGAACAATTTAAGAGGGCAAACGTCAGAGGCGAGTCTCCAGTAGTCTACAGCTAGGAGAAGGTCTAACCAACAGAACGGGATGCCTAATTTGGTAATCCTCTTGTTCAGATTAACAGTGGCTGAACGGTTTGTTTAGGGAAAAGGTACATTAAATAGCGAGGGACAGAGAGAACGGAGGGAGACACACCCCTCTCCAGCTTCAGTATTGGTATCTTGGCAATGACATTGGCCCTTGAGAGAACAGAAGAGTTGTGAAGCACACATAATCTTTACCGCAGGAGCAGATATATGCCCAGCATTGCAGTGGCCTCCCTATAAGGCTCCCAAGCTGTGCTATTAGTTTGATATTTACTCTCAGGATGGATGCTACGCAGCATAGCTACACTCTCAGAAAAGAAGGTACAGAATTGTACTTTTAGGGGTACAAAGCTTGTCACACCGGCAGTACCCTCAAAGGCACATAATTGTACCTTTTAACCACTGTTTTTCAACTAGTTTGTACCTTCTCCAGAGCTGAATAGGTACACATCAGTACCTTAAGGTCCAAATATTAGCCTTTCTTGGTACATTAATACTGATTGTACCTTAAGATACAGATTTGTACCCCTACTGTCCCCATATTTCTGAGAGTGTACTGTAATCCAGTTTCACAATCAACAGTTTCACTGCATGTCCTACTACTCAGTATGTCTATGTATGTGACAAATAAAACTCCTTGTACCCTTGTATCCTTGTTTAGCCTCACCGCACAGCCACATTAACATTCTGCTGTAATGAATTGTCAGTTCAATTTGGGAATCACTTTCTCTTCAAAGACTACGTTCACCTTGTCCCAAGGCTGCAGAGATAACTCCGAGCTGTGGGACACTCTTACCCTCAGAGTGCTCTCCTGTTTTGTTTGTTTTTCTTCAGACACATTACTTGTCGTGTTTACCAGACCTTACCCACAAAGCCGTAGCTAACCAACAGGCAACACGGGCAACTGTTTGGGGCCTTGTGGAAGAATATTCTGATGACATGGTAACAATGCTGAAAATGTTTAATGCACAATATGATGGAAATGTCTGAAGATAGGCCTGCTGACCTGGTGTAATCCCTGGCCTGGTTAAAAAAGCAAGTGTGATGATGGCATGGGGGAGGAACCAAAATTGTGGTGAAAGTTGCAGAGACGAGCCAGAAAACAGAAGCGACACTTGAAAACTGTGATTTCTTAAAATAAGGATGAGATTGTCTACCATGATAACTGTCTGTGGCAAATTAATTGTGCAACAGGTTGAGGAAAGAGCTGGCCCTAGCTGAATACAACAAAATACCAGTAGTATTAAAGCAACCCCGAAGTAGTTTTCATCTTTGGTCGCCTTACAAAGATGAAGCGCAATTGTCTCACATAGAGAACTACAGAGCGATGGCTCGCTCTTCCAAACTTACTTAGTGTGGTTATAGCCCATGGAGGGCGGCCATGTGAATTCAGAAGTGCCTTTCACCCTGTTACAAGTCGATGAACCATTGAAACGATTTTGGAAACATTATTTTAATGTTGAAAAAAACTCTACTTAGTATAATAATGCTGTTCTCCTGGCCTTGCACTCTTGGGCGCCCACCTCCACTAGAACAAGAGTGGCTATCAGTCTCCTGCCTGTAGTAACTCTTTGGAACTTTGTGGAGAGAAAGGTACTTCTGTTTAATTCCCCTCCAGTACTGGAACATTAAATGTACTTCAGGGCGTAAGCTGCACACCCCACGTAATCACAGTGAAAGAAAAACAGTGATCACTCCTAGAGAAACACACACTTTTGTATGCATGGGTGGTCTCCATAACGCTCATCACTGTGTGAATGACAACGTTTAATGGATGTGCGTGGAGAGGGCTGTCTGAAAATCATATCAAGTGCCAATAATGTTGTCACCACAAGAGCGCTGGAACAGCCTTTATCAACACATGGTCTTAATGGCCATGGCAGATCTGAAAAGAAAAGTAAGACGGGAGAGACGTTGAAGGCAAAAAGTGGAAATCCACAAAAGGCTTTTAGAAGCAGAAAAACAGAGACATATATGTGTAGAAAAAAGAGGTGTGGAAGAAAAAACACAGAAAGACAGACACATAGGGGACATGTAGGGACACACCGATGACTGATGTGACGTTTGAGTGACGCAAGGTCCATGATGCCCTTTGTGCTGGCACGCCATCTAGTTTTTACAGCCTGACTGTGAGTTCCTGAGGTTACTGCCAGAGATTCTCACCCTAAAATACAAGAGGGGGGATGGGAGGAGCCCTTAAAAGCTTCAAGCAGAAAGCAAGTGGGCACTGGGATTAACTTTACTCTAGAGTGTTTCACTATTGTCATCATCATCATCGTCGCCATCATCATCTTCATCATCATCTTCATCATCACCACCACCATTGTTATCTTTATTACATCGTCTCGAACTAATGAAGTGAAGTTAATCTGCTGGCTACATCGAATGAGAGGCTGCATTCTGTCGGCTCCACCCTCAGGGAACCTTTTTAACTTGAACTTGTGTTATTTGTTATTTATTTATCCACATAGGGGAGGGTTTAAATGCCGTATACTCACCCTTTCTAGATCATAATGTGAAGCACAGTTGCGAAGACAAATGACATAACATGATTTGCAATGTCTACACATTGAGTTAACCAATGATTAACTACAAAAGCCCTCAGAGACCGCAGACCTTTTTTTTAATTCATCAATGGGATTTCCCTGAGTTTTCTGTCAGGTAACCAATGAACCAATTTTCACCAAAAAAGAATCACCTTGAGGCAGTCAGAATACTGACATACTGTCAAAATGTCAGAACGATATGTTCATAACTTTTTGAGTTATTTTGCTAACAGACAGACATACTGTATATATAACATAACTTCTTTGGCGGAGGTAATAATACATTTGTTTTAATCCTAACATTTTAAAGAGCTTTACAATGTGGCAGGGTGAGATAAAACTACAGGATAATTCTTGCCCTGTGTGCTCCATTTGAATTTGCTATTGATGCAGAATAAATCTGTTAGAATAGACCAGCAAACTATACCAGACTCAGTGCAATTATCATGTGTTTAGAGGGAACTCATATTGCTTAATTTTATCATGTTGTGTGTTCAATGCCTCATTTAGCCTATTTGACTCTAGCTTTTGACTTCATTTGTGTGTGTGAGTGTGTGTGTGTGCGCCCTCTGTTCTGTTCCCCATATATAATATGATTGATTTGAGGAAGCCAGTCCACTAATCACATTTGTACTGCACATAAAGAAGCACACACACACACACACACAATGAGAAATGACATTCTATAATTATATCAGTAACATGGTGCAGAATTGCCCGACAGGGAATTTGTTGTGCTGTCATGTCATGGTCCATAGCACACATCTGCTACTCCTACAGCCAAACCAAACAGAACCGCTGCCGAAACACACACACACACACACACACACACACACACACACACACACACACACACACACACACACACACACACACACACACACACACACACACACACACGCACACACACACACACACACACACATAAACACAATAACAAAACTATTACATAAGACACAACTTCTCTCATGAGGCGCCACTGCATGTAATGTTTCATGCGCTAGGTTGTACATAAAACAAACAAAATGCCACCCTACAAACACGCTCATCAAATAAACACTAATGTCAATACAAAATGATTGCATAATTAAACAGAACCATTACACAACGTTGCTTTCTCCTTTAAGTAATAATGTTTGCTATACATCATACAGGCTATAAATTATTATTATTTTTTACTTGTAATCATCTTAGTATAACATCCTGTAATATGGCTGATCAGATTCTATAAGTCAGGATATTATCTGATAATGCTGGTATCTGATAGTGCTGAGCTGTGTTGCCCACCGGTAACTGAAATAGCTTCCTGTTGATTTGATATCAACAGCCTTCATCGCCTCTTTCCCCTGTCTGCTGCATAAAAAGTAGCGTATGTAAGTCTATTATCTGCTGGGTGGTGAGAGACATTTCGATGTAAAATCAGTTTAAAAACAAACGTTGGAAGTTCACTTAGTCATTTTTGTCTATTTTCACAGGAATAACTTCTCTTTCACTAAATCCTCATTTTAAGTGTAACAGCAACAGAAATGGCTGATAATAGGCGCTATGCCCATAACAGGACAACTTCCGCTAAATCCTGCAACCTCTGCTACCTTAAAACCTCTCCTGTCCACTCTACACAGTCTCTCTCTCTCTTTCTCTCTCTCTCTGCCTCACTCTGTTTCTCTCTCTCTCTCTGTCTCTCTCTCATCTCTCTCATCATTTTAAGTGGAACAGCAATAGAAATGGCTGATAATAGGCGCTATGCCCATAACAGGATAACTTCCGCTAAGTCATGCAATGTCCGCTACCTTAAAACCTCTCCTGTCCACTCTACACAGTCACTCGTTACTATCCCTCTCTTTCTCTCTCTCTCTCTCACTGTCTCTCTCTCTCTCCCTCTCTCTCTCTCTGTCTCACTCTGTGTATCTCTCTCTCTCTCTGTCTGTCTCACTGTCTTTCTCTCTGCTTCCTCTTGCACACACTCTCTTCCATTTTGCTCCTACTCTCCTTCTGCTTCTCACCCTCCCCTCTTTCCTCTCCTCTCATCTCTGCATCCCCTGTTAGCAGCGTGATGGGCTGCAATCAGACAACGGTTAATGTGTGAGTGTAAGTGTGTGTGTGTGTTTTTGAGTGTGTGTGTGTGTGTTTGAGTGTGTGTGTGGTTTTGAGTGTGTGTGTGTTTTTTAGGGTGTGTGTGTGTTTTTGAGTGTGTGGTTTTGAGTGTGCGTGTGTGTGTGTGTGTGTGTGCATGCACGTGCACATGCACATGTGACTGTGATTTTGTGTTTGTGAGCGTCTGCATGTGTGGGTGTGTGTGAGTACACGTGTGAGAGTGTGAGTGAGTGTGTGTGCGTGTGTGTGTAAATAATGTGTATTTCTCCTGGGTGCCACAGTGGGAATTGGAGTAGGCCACGGTTGCCTTCTGCCCCTCACTAATCCCTCCCCGCAGGATGGGAGGGCATATGCCGTCTCTTGAGGCCAGTGCTGTTTCCCCTGCTGCCTCCCCCCGTGGTGTATCTGATCACCTCTGATTAACTAGTGGCATCAACGCCAAACACAAGTGCCAAGAGCCAAGTGCCAAGCGCACAGTCATTGATCACAACGGAAATGCCATTTGTGCGAGTGGCCTCATTTTTTTTTTTTTTTTTTTTCATTTCTGTGCAGAGAAACACATCACAGTCGCGCAGAGCCGAGAGACAGAGCTGCTGAGTTGTGCATCAAATTGGCTCTGCTGCGGAGCCCCCCCCCCCCCCCCCCCCAGTTAATACACTGCACCCCACCCTGTTTAGATTAGAGGCCTTTGGATCAGCATTTTAATAGTGCATCTGCCGGCTTGGCGGTGGCCTTGCGGTTCAGTTCCTTTCACGTTCACATGCCGGCCAGCTGATTTTCTTTCTTCCTTTTTTTTCTATTTGAACAAATTATAGTCTTTAAACATGCATATAACATTACTGCAACATGGCTTGGCTGTAAACCACTTTTATGACTCATTAAGTTGCCATGACAGGCCCGCAAGCAAGCCTCACAAAACAGACTTGTTAATCCTCACACAACATCGTCATACACATTTTTTTTTCTGCACGGGAGAAAATAAAATCTGTGAAAGTGACATGAAACAAGGGCTACTCCAGCTGGCCTGTCATTCTGTGGTGGTGTTTACTTCCAGCTTCACATGCCTCTTTCTGCTCTGCTCTGCTCTGCTCTTCTGGGAGAAGGATAGAGTCATTGTCTTTTTGTATTGTCTGTTTTCAATAATTGTGTTTACTGACATTTGTAGTTAGAGATATCACAGATAATGTGCTTACACCAGTACATATCACATGTTATAGTTAGAGATATCATGCTTAGACCTGTACATATTACATATTATAGTTAGAGATATCACATGCTTAGGCCTGTACATATTACATGTTATAGTTAGAGATATCACATGCTTAGGCCTGTACATATTGGCCAAACTCACAAAACAAAACCTGTGTACACCAGCAACAGCAACCTATCCCTAAAATCACATATTCCACACACACACACACACACACACACACACACACACACACACACACACACACACACACACACACACACACACACACACACACAAACACACACACACACACACATGAATGCCTGCATTGTAATCACAAATATCCAGAAATCCACTCAACATACTCACACACAACATGGTTTCACTTGGGACACTTACAAACTAAATTAGTTCAGTAAAAGTTGCGGCTTAAAAAAAGTCTGTACCATACAACTGCAAGGTTCTAAATCAATACTGGCCCAATTTTGTTTGTTTTTTTACTGTCTCAAGTGAAAATTCTGACCTAAAAAAAAAGGTTTCCCAGAAACAGCAAAGCAGATTGATTTCCTTAGAGGACACCAACATCTCAGAAAGAAACTGCTTAATGTTGTAGATAACTTGCTGCATCATCGTTTGAGATAAATACAGCAACCTGCACCGTAGAGCTACAGGCTGTCCCAGACTGCCACTCTTGACTGCCACAAACTTTTCTCAGAAACACTTAGATGCGCAATCACTTGACCCTTTTCTCCTCATTCTCATTTGGAGAGCTGTGGGTTCCCCAGCTGCTGCCAGAATGTTTACGTGTGTGTGTGTTAGTGTGTGTGTGTGTGTGTGTGTGTGTGTGTGTGTGTGTGTGTGTGTGTGTTAGTTAGTTTGTGTGTGTGTGTGTGTGTGTGTGTGTATGTGTGTGTGTGTGTGTGTGTGTGTGTTGCAGACAGCTGGCAGATAACATCTGGCACAGAGAGCCACGTGGGCCATGCTGCTGTGTTCCCTGTCTGCTTCCCCATCATCGGACCGCTTATTCAGCCTCTCTTTGTCTCCTGAGCTCCTGGCCCTGCCGTGTGGGTGGAGTTTCTGCTCCAGACACCCACAGTGTCAAAACAAGTTATAGCAACACTAAGTAGCTTTTCCCAACTTTAAATATAATGTTTCCAAAATCATTTTTAGTGGTTCATCAACTCATAACAGGGTGAACAGCACTTGTCAATTGGCGTTGCACTATATGCAAGTTTGCAGAAGAGGGTCACTCCAATCTGTAGTTTGAATGAGACAAGTAAGAAAGATAATTCCACTTCTCATCTGTAGGGGAACGAAGATGAAAAGTGCTTTAGTGTTGCTTTAATTTACTAATCACTGTCTTGACATCTGCTGTGGCAAAAAAGAAATCACCTTGGTCATTATGGTTCACAGCAACAATTGCCCTCTGATTCCATTGCAGTATATTTACAGTCTGAAATACTGCCAATCTCTGGCTAAGGGACACTTTGTCAGTGTGGGCTCCACGGCACTTTGCAAGCTCCAGACCAATTCTGTCACCAGAGGGTTACTGGTTAGGTATATATCTATCTTATATCCTACACTGCTTTATGCAAAAAAAGTTCAAGTTCAAAAAATCTAACTCTGATATTATATTGATTCCTTATAAACAAAGTGAAATATGTTAAGCCTTTGATTGCTTTAACTTTGACGATTGCTCCTCACAGGAAATAAAAATCCAAGGTGTCCATTTTAGAAAACGGAAATATATTACATCAGACCAATGAAAAAAGTATATTTGTCAGCACTGTGAAAGATAGGTTACTGTTTATGCCTTCAGTACCTGGGTAGGCGTCCTTTTCCATCACCAAATACCACTCTTAATCAAAATAAAAAATGAGAAAAACTGAGTGTAGAAATGGATACCTACATATGCGCCAAACCGTCTCAGACTGAATAGCAGTGATTTATTTTAATGAGAGCTGGTAAAAAAAAAAAACAGACACAATTTTCAACAGAAGGAGTGATTAGAAGTGGAGATAAAAACATTTTCAGAGAGAGCTGTGGACTACTCAGTGCTTCACCTCACACGTCACAGACGGCATGTCAGCTAATCAGCCCTAGAGGGACTACAAAAGAGATTTTTTTCGGAGGGGGGGGCAGGCTAAAAAATAGCAATGTTATGTGAAATCAAGACAGTTTATGGGGTGATCCCGAGGTTGGACTGGGGAGTTTGGAGCCTTTTCAGCAGGCCATATTTTGGGTGTTGCAAGTCTGCATGCTCCAATTAATAATGCAGACAAATAAATGAAATTGCTCACATTAAGAGTGGAGTCACCCCTGCTGGAAATAATCACCAAGAGAGAGAGACATTATTTGGAACAATAAACTTTGTTATTCACTTCTCTAAAAAATGCAACAGATAAAATACATTTAAAAATAAATTAAAAACAGGCAACGCATCTCTGTGCTCAGGTCCTTGTTGGCACATATTGTAATGAACATACTAAAAGTGAATGACATGAGGCCTAAGAGTTTCACATTATTATCACGAAAGAACCCATAGTGCTGCAGCTAGTCAACCCCCAACCCCCACCCTATCCCATCCCCCGCAACTCTTCCCACACACCCACCCTGCCTCACCCACACATCCAAACACATTGATTTTTGGTTTCTTTGCAGAAAAATCCACTTAAGCTTAAGGTAGGCTAATGGAAAAGCATCCTCTGACATTTACATCAGCGACACTCCCCTCCCGTGCAGCCATACACAAACAATAATGGCTGCCTGCCTTTACTGTCCTTTTGCTTTTGGACTGTGAACACTATTGAATGGTCGCAAATCTGAACAGCCTGACATTTGGCAATTCATTCAGCACTGTATGTAAAAGCATATTTCAATGCATAATACATAAAGAATTCTCCAGCGATGCTGTGCTAGTTTATTGTTCAGCAAGTCTTGCTCGGAATAAATATGCTTTTAGATTGAAAAGACGACCTGGAAAAAAAGCGAGGTCATTTACTTATCCTCTTCTCGAAGGTGGACAACTTAAACATGTCCGTGAATCAAGCATAATGCTGCTCTATGGCAGTGCAAATAAAATAATGGCATGCTCTTTTCTGCGAAGTTAAAGCACACGCCTTCTTTTTTTTCCGTCAGTCTGGCTTAAGGAAGTGCTTAACAAAATCCATTTTCCTTCCTCTCTGACAGGTAAAGTAGCTGTCAGGGAGACCCAGGATAAGGAACCCAGGAATAGCACCCTCTCCCCAGCCACCCGACCCCACCGCACCCCCTCCCTTAGGGTGGCTTAAGTGGATGGAATATTTGAAAAGGTAGCTCAGGGTACTGGACCATGAGACCTACCATTCCATCACCTTCCACTATTCCACTATTCTCCTCCTGTCTGGCAGCACAGGTGCTCTGGCCTTTGGCAGTGAGGTGATTAACTGGCAGGTTGGCCACATGGCCAGTCACGCCTCATGCTTTTACCCACTGGCTTGTTTGTTATTTACCTGATGAGTGACAGACTGGAGCCATTTTGTGCTGCTAATGTGCACATGGGAGATAGTTCTGTTTTGTCTCTTCGATACAGCGACACTGCTACAAATGATGGGTCCTATGAATGAATAAACTTTTCCCCATCCTCCAAGGGGCCCCGTCAATGTTGGCCCCTGACAATTTACCCTCACCCCCAAAGCTGTAGTGTTTCTGCATGACCATTGACTGAAGCTAAATCTGGACTCAATATTTTCTTGCAGTCTGCTTAAAAATCATGCAAACTTTTCCTTTACTGAAGCTATATCGTGTGTATAATAGAAACACAATTAAAAAATGTATTCTTGATATTAAATGAAAATAGTTTATTGTTGCAACTGTGGACATAAATAAATAAAATACAACAAATAGGTGCTTACATAGAAAATTCATTGAATTTGCTAGAATTTCGTTTAACATTGAACATTTTCAGTATGACTAACATGCTGTACAATAGCCTGAAAGTTTCACAAAATTAAATAGATACACTGTATAAAATAAAATAAAAATATGTCACAGTATATTACAATTTGTGCCTGTACACTTAAAAAAAAATACTGCTTGACATGGTTTATAAAACATTCATATGTTTATGTAAGTCTGTGGGTGTCAAGAGGAATCCATTATGTCCTCCAACAAACCTTGCTGGATGCTCCCTTGAGAGGCAGAGGCAGCATATGTGGGTTCTATGAAGGTTACTGGTAATCCAAGAGTGTCACCATTAAATGTCCCAGAGACAGTGCGAAAAAGATCGCAAACACAGATCAGGAATCCGGTTTCTTCCTGTCCTACACTTAACCTTAACAGTTGACGCTAAATACTAGAATTGCCTGTGCCATCAGACCCACAGGGACACTGGGGATAGAGTGGAAAGTGTACTCTCTTGATGGAGAAGTGCTTTGTTGACATCGAAGTGCAGTGGACATGTAAAAAGATGCTTTTGCACACCCCGACATCAATAAAAGCACATTCATTCAAATAAATGAATGCTGACACTTGACAAACAACGGCAAGTATGGGTCAATATATGTCCCAGATTGTTATGGTGAGATGGATTCCCTTAGGATGTTCTTTTTTTCATACATCAAAACAGTACATCAAACAGCACATCAACATCAGGGACCCACATACTATGTGGGTCCAAGCAGTCACACATACAGGGAAAACAACCCTATAGAGCATCATGGCTGGTCTCTATGAGATACTAAAATCAGGTATGGTGTTTTGTTTAGACAGTCTTGCATTTATTCAGCTCAGACAAAACACTTATCTGGAAAGATAATAGACCAAGGCATGATGTCTCACTATATCCAATGTATGTCCCACAACATTTCTCTCATTTGCACTGTTGTGGGCAAGAGGTTCTGCGCAACAATTTGGGGTCGTATTGGGCCTCCATAATAATGGTGGTAATGATGATCTTTATATTCTAAGGAGTCTGACCTCGTTGTGAGTGCAAGACCAATCTAAATCAGTGCATGGAATCATCTCAACCTTCACTGGCATTACCATGCCGTGCTCTTTTGCACTGTTAGGGCTGTGTGTATTTGTGTTGATGACACACACACAGAGGAAAAAGTTTTCTTTATCTATACATTTTGTACAATATTTCAACTTAAATTGATACATTGCCTCTTCATGACCACAAGGTAATAAACCCGGATGGTATGCCTGTGTATTTTCCTCACTGAATGAATCTCGTTTTACATATGTTCACTTTACAGCGCTAATTATCTAAAGCGACTTTTAAAATACGTTGCTTCCACTGATTTATCCATACTGCTCCCTGGGAATCGACCTGTAGCTCTGGTGTTTGTGCAGCAGTTTGAGTACCTGTTCAGCTACTACATGGAAACTGACCACACTTTGATTTTTTGATACTTTATGTTTATAAAACTGTGTGAGCCAGTGATGTTCAGGAGAATGTTACCATGTACCATCAGTACCTTCTTAATGCTTAAGGAGGTCCAGCTTTACCATCCAGTCTTGATCAGAGAAAGCTGGTTTCAGTTCCACCGAGAACAATGCGCTTTTAAAAAATGTTTTAAACCACTTGATCAGGCCTCTCCACTAGCTTGAGGGCCTCATGCATGCCTACAGCAGAGAGGCGACGGTTGATATTTCGGTAACGACACCTTATAAGGTTGTGGTAGGTGGTGCGCAGGTCGCGATTGAAGAATGCGTAAACGAAAGGGTTGATGAGAGAGTTGGCGTAGCCCAACCACAGCAAAGTGCGCTCTACCCAAAGTGGCACACAGCTGCATTCGGTGCCGCAAATGAAGGGGCGCGCAGTGGACAGTAGGAAGAAAGGCAGCCAGCATACAGTGAACGCGCCCACCACGATACCAAGCGTGGCCGCTGCCTTCTGCTCCCTCTTAAAGATGGAAATGCTTTTGTGGTCATTGCCACTGGCTGCCCGCAGCAGGCGGGACAGGCGCGCGCAGTCTTCCACCTCGCGGTGCAACTTCAGTGCCACAGACACGCAGTCTACACTTCGCTCCTCGCCGTCTGCCTCTGCGTCGGGCCCCTCCTCGTCTTCACCTGGCCGAGGGAAGCCCATGATTGTGTGCTTGGCGGCACTAAGCTTGGCAGCACGGTATATACGGTAGTACATAACCAGCATAACAGTCATTGGGATGTAGAAGGCTACCGCGGTGGAGTAGATGGTGTAGCCAAAGTCCTGGCTGATGAGACACACTCGGTCGTCGTTAACGTTCTGAGCCCAGCCGAAAAGAGGTGGTAGGGTTATGGATGCGGACAGCAGCCACACGGAGAATATCATTTTCGCCATGCATCTCCCACTCTGCCTCACAGGATAAGTCAGTGGCTTGGTTATGCCAAGGTACCTAAAATTGTAAAAGTGCGTTTAAAGATGGATATAGCCATATGGCACGTTATGTTGGGTAGGTTACATGGAAGTACACACTTCAAAAACAATAAATAAACCTGACATCATAATAATACATTTGATGTAACTAATAACAATGAACCAATATGATATGGTTAGACAACGGGCGCAATTAGAGACTCACCTGTCAATGCTGATTACGCACAGCGTCATGATGGACGCGGTGCAGCACATCACATCCATGGCAATAAAAACATTGCAGAAGAATTGGCCAAAAATCCACTGTCCACCTATAAGATCCGTGATGCTGACGAACGGCATGACAGCGAGCGCGACGGAAAGGTCTGCCAACGCCAGGGAGACTATCAAGTAGTTTGAGGGCTGTCGTAACTTCTTCACAAAACACACAGAGATCACCACGAGAAGATTGCCGCTTATTGTGATGAGCGTGAGTAGAGTGAGTACTATGCCAATTACAACCTTCTCCACTTTGCCGTGGCTGAGAATCTGCTCACCACAGTACGAGCCATTAGTCATCTCCATCATAAGACTCGGAGAGCCCGAGGGCAGGACACCGTCGGACCCCGATGCTGCTGCGGCGACCACAGCCCCCCCAGCCTCGTGCGCAATGCTGATGAGCCTTGGCACCAAAGCCTCAGAGATCAGCAGGTTGGTACTGGCCGCGCCGGGGTCCGTTAAACGCTCCTCTATCACGATGGACTTCATGCTGCTCTGTTTGTTCAGTGCGCCTCCCGTGCCGGTTCCGTTGGAGTCGCCCAGCACCATTGTGCGCGCCTTTTATCCATGAACTTTACAAGCCCGTCTGATGACAAAACTCACAGATGTGGGCTGACTAATGCGCATCCCATTATCGTCTTTGCCACACGGTCATTGTGCGCAGCCAAGTTACCCACGCTATTTTTATCCACGAATGATTGGATAAATGAATGAGCCAAAGTTTGCATTGTGGTGTAGAGGCAGTGGCCCCACTGCTTGCTACTGAGATAACGGCTTCACACGAACTTGTATATGGGAAAGAGAATTAGTCTCGCAAATGACGTCAAACTGCACATCCACCTCCCAGGAGAGGTTGGAAACTGCTCGTCTGCTTCAGCTGAAATTGTGGATATTTTGCTTCCGAAATTAGATTGCTATATAGTAGCCAGCAGAAATAACAGATCCCAGAGACGTAAAAAACAACGGTCAACAGGGTCTTATCTCTGGAGACTTCAGGTCAAGTTTCATTTACCACAAGGCTACTGAAGTGTGGAATGGGTCATAAAGATGGTGATTTAGGTACGTTGTCGATAGCCGCCGTGCACATAGTAGGAAATCCACAACCAAAACACACAATAGAGAGAAGCTTAACGACTTTCTGAATTCAGTATTTATAGTAACACATTTGTAGTGATTTTACATCCCAGGATACTGGCCACATTTTTTTGTTGTTTATAAGCCCTTGAATGGTCAGTTAGAGCACAGTGCAAAGACATGATCACAAGACAAGCAAATTAACCGAGACGTAAACAAGTGTTATATTCTTCTTAAAAGATTGCCTGTTTTTATATGACTGCGGGTATTTCATAAAAATACTGCTTTAGCTGTAACGGTAGCCGGCTGGTTCAGGTTAACCCTTGTTGAGCATCTGTCTGTACGGCTCCAGTTGGCCATCCCCTCAGCTGCTCTGTCCTGTACAGCTCACATGAGGTTGCGTGAATAGCTAGTCAGCGGCCAGTTGTGCGTGTTACACCTGGGAGTAGGGGCTAACAGCCTGAACTATTTACTTGGTTATAGATAGTGTAGGGGTAGGTGTAATAGCTAGCCTATAGTTTCTCCCTAAGGTGCTCTTCCTACATGCGCAAGTACTGTGTGTTCTTTGTAAACTTATAATTCGTAACCCATAGTTTTTCAGACCATCCTTAACTCAAAATGCAGCACTCTTGCGTCATCTAGCGGTGAAGTAACTAAACTATTGGACAGGTCTTCCGTTATAGAGAGCAAATTCAACAGAGCAAATTCAACAAAAGAATTAAAAATAAAACCCGAATCATCAAGCCATTACTACTGATTATTCATTTAAAGTATTATTTTTTTTATTTAACACAAAAATTAGTCCAGCCTACAAAATCTATTTAGCTTGATAGTTGACATGACGCAATCTCTACCATATCTCCATTTATTAAGGACAAACTCTTTGAAAACCAGGAGAACAAAACATTTTCCATCTTACTACTTTACATTCAACAGTTGAATGAATGAATTAAGGATAAGCCTATGCATTTGGTATAGGCTGCATGCAGTATTATTGCGGTCAGTACCTTTCATGTGTTCTGCAAATAAAACAAATGCAATCAAGGTCATTTTTCAGGTGCACACCTTCAGGTGAAGACATATAGATTGAGTAATAGGACAAAGTATAGTTACAAAACAAAAATCACGTGTATTGTGTAAGTATCCTTCCTACGCCCTGTAGAGGGCATCATAGTATTTCTGTAACCTCCCCCTTATTGAATCCTCATTGCGCTACTGTCATGGCTGCAGTCACTCTTGTACAGGGAGCAAGTAGGGGACTCGGCTTAGAGTTTTGCAAACATTTTCTTACACACAAAGCTCCCTCTGCTGTAGTGGCAACATGCCGAAATCCGGAGAGCGCAATGGATCTTGCCGCTTTGGCCGCACAGCACCCGGGGCGAGTCATTGTTCTGAAAGTGGATGCCACACGGGAAGATGACATCAAAGGAGCGGCTGAAGTAGTCAATAGATCCTTCGGTAAAGTGGATTTGATAATTAACTCTGCCGCTATGCTTCACCCCACTGGAAAAGGCGAGACAAGTTTACGCGATGTATCCGCTGAGGTAAGAGTCAAGAATGTCACTCAGTCAGTAATGTGGGCAAAGCCCCCCTATTCATTCATTGGGGCCAAGCAGCTCTGCTGCGCAGGCACCTTTAGTGTTTCTGTTTTTTTTTATCATCTTTCTTCCGGATGGGGTTTCTATGGCAGCCCATAGAACCGTATGGTAAAAAGTTGTGAAATTTTGCACACTCCTTCTGGACATTCCCATGATTCTTTTCAGCAAATTTCATGTTGCCACCTCAACCCCTCTAGCGCCACCAACTGGTCAAAGTTGGAGGTACATTTCTGCATGTAACTTTTTAACCGTACATCCGATTTTCAAAAACTTGGTATCCTTGGAATCCTTGGACCATGCCGAGTTCAACGTCAATTTCCGCCATGATAGATTTTCCGCCATTTTGAAAAATGTCGAAAACGCGAAAAAAGTTTCACGGGTCACAGTTTTTGACCGATTGTCATGAAAATTGGTATATGGCATCTTTGCACCGATCCGCACAAAAGTTATCAGATGGATTTTTGATTTTTGTAATCGTTTGACCGTAACAGCCAATCGAATTCGGCAGAAAAGACACCAAACAGGCAGTGAGCTCATATCTCCACAGCCCTTTGACGTATCACTACACCACTTCCCAAGGGGATGCACCGAATTTGGTGCAATTCGGTCGCTAGGGGGCGCTGTAATGAGCAAAAATGTTTTTTGGTTCATATTGGTTCATATCTCTTAATGTGTTTTCATATAAGACTTTATTTTCATTTCTGATCAAAGTTTGGCATGTCCCAATAATGGCCTATCCAGCTTTTCGCATCAGCCAATCCAGTTCAGCGGGAAAACCACCAAACAGGAAGTGTCATTCAGCCACCAGGGGGCGCTGTAATAAGCAAACTTGTGTTTTAGCTTATATCTGTGACTGCATTTTGGTTTGAAACAAAAAAATAATGTCCTCTTAATCCTTCCTTCAGGCTGAGTTCAACAACCCCCATGACATCAATTTTTGCCTCCAAATTTTCCCGCCATTTTAGGAAATGTCCAAAGTGAAACAAAATTTTCACAGGTCACAATTTTTGACCGATTTTCATGAAAATTGGTACATGGCATCTTTGGACCGAGCCGCACAAAAGTTATCAGATGGATTTTTGATTTTCGTAAATGTTTGACCGTGACAGCCAATCGAAATCGGCGGCGAAGACGCCAAACAGGCAGTGACCTCATATCTCCGCAGCCCTTTGACGTATCACTACTAAATTTAGTAGTGTATCACTACACCACCTTCCAAGGGGACACACCGAATTTGGTGCAATTTGGCCACTAGGGGGCGCTAAAATGAGCAGAAATGTGTTTTTTGTCATATCTGACAACAAGCTATTTTGAATGGGATGTCTATGGCAGCCCATAGAACAGTAAGGTAAAATGTTGTGAAATTTGGCACACTGATTCCGTACAATTCCATGATTCTTTTCAACAAGTTTCATGTTGCCACCTCAATCTCTGTAGTGTCACCAACTGGTCAAAGTTGGAGGTACATTTCTGCATGTAAGTTTTGAACCGTACATGCAATTTTCAAAAACCTGAAATATTTGGAAATCGTGGACCATGCCGAGTTCAACGCACCCTATGACGTCAATTTTTGCCTGGAAAGATTTTCTGCCATTTTCAAAAATGTCGAAAGTAAAACTACATTTTCACAGGTCACAATGTTTGACCAATTTTCATAAAAACTTCGTATATTTGATCTTTTGACCGAGCCACACACAAACCGTCGAACTATGCCTAACACACTCGATAATGTGACTTTATTGTCTGTCAAACCGTTCAGCACTCACAGCCAATCAAAAATCGAAGGCAAAGCCGCAAAACAAAATGTAGCCTTATATCTCAGCCAGACTCAGCTGTATTGGTGTGAAACTTCTTTTGGGTGCTTATGGCCGTCTCTGTGGCCTGAGTTCATTCTGTTGGAATGGCAACTTAGGTCTTATTCGCTGCTTGGCCCCTCATCGCTGCTTGCAGCTATATTTCTTTTATTGTTTGCAGCGACATGCCTTACAAAAGTGTCTATGCATATGATTAATACAAGGAGTCCCAGGAGCACTATACATTTCTAATACATTCTGAAAAATTACACGAAAGACCAAGTGTATTCACATTTCAGTATCAACAAAGTCTCGACAAGTATCAACAAAATCATTGCAGTTTTACTTGATACACCACCACGTTTCAAAGACTTGAAGACTATATCCACAAGTGCCTCCAATTTTAATAACCTTCAGCCAACTTCAGACACAGGCCTCTCTTCCCTGACCTTACTGCAGGCAGTGTGGATTCTCTCCTCAAGCTGTGTCACAACTCCAGGCCAGGAGTGACCTTTGCTAATGTCTTTCTTTTTTCAATAAGACAAAACCCATCCCACTGTGCCAGGTTAGTAAGGGATTTCCTGAACATCAAGGTGTCTGACCGTGCAAAGGTTTCGCCCTTGAATGGGCTTCACTCCCCCCTGACCTCACGCCTTGTGCCACTAATACTTGTGGCCTGTCACAGCTTGAGGTAAGAATCTGCATGGCCTGCAGCAAGTTGGGGAAGAGATGCAAAACGTCAGAGAGGCCCGCATCCAAAGGTGGCTGAACTTTGTGGAAACTCAAATATGGAGGCCCTCATATGAAGCTATATAGATGGTCTTCCCCATGTTGGAAAGTAATGGCAAGTTTATTAAGTAAAACTGCAATTACTCTCTTGTACACTTTTGAGGAATTCATTAAACACACTGCACACCCTGTATTTAAATTTTTAAAGCATCTGCAAACTAGCCTGGTAAACCAGCCCCTCGTACTTCATTTCATTTTGTACAGAGGTTCTGGAGCGCTGTGAGAAACAACTTCTTCCTGGAGGTGTGGACTCTGCTGAAGTGCCTCTGCCTTTACCCAATCGCTAACGCCTGGTCGTCACGTATGCAATTAGCCTACCTATGCACTACAATTTTAAATGTTGCACACAAAGTCAACGTCATGGCTCACGAACACACCCTCTGTTTGCTGATTGAATCGGTGTTGCTCAGAACGCTTAAATGCTCCTCAACAGATTCCGGTCCAGACCATCTGTACAAAATGAAATGAAGTATGAGGGGTGGGTTTACCAGGCTATCTGCAAACTGCATCAGAAATTTTGCATTCAGTCATTGTTTTTCTGTATTTTTTCCTTTGCCTTGTATTTTGAACAGGGAATTGTCTCCACACTGACTACAAACACCGTGGGACCTCTGATAATGGCCAAGTATTTCACTCCTTTGCTCCAGAAGGGCAGTGGGTCGTTTGGCCGGCAGCCCCTAGAGAAAGCCAAGCAGCACAGTGGGATCATAGTGAATATGACTGCAAGAGTTGGCTCAATTGGGGACAATGGTATGACACTAATTGCTCATTGACAACATTTGCCAGATGCTCTTGTTGTAGGAGTGATTCCGTGCATGCAAAATGCCATTGCTTGTGCAAACTGCGACCAGAGGATTAGTCAGATTTGCCAGCTTACTTGGCTTGTCAAGGTTTGGCAGTGTCATTAGCACTGTCATTCTCATATGAAAAATACAGTGTCTGTTAACACTGGAAATGGAACTAGATATAAGCTGAGGTTAACGCTGGTTATTAGTGTGGTGGTATTGCATCTTATACTGCTGTGGATCATGTTCATTTTTGACAAAAGGCACATGGTGTACCTTCAGCATCTTCACTAGATTTCAAGGAATATCACATTTCAATGATATGCATGCTGTCACCATGTACTGCCTCTGGGAACCAGTGATTCCACATAGCTGCGACTTCTCATTCTGTCACCTTGGCCATTCACACAACATTTGTCTGTTTTGTCTCAACAGCGCTGGGAGGCTGGTACAGTTACAGGATGTCCAAAGCTGCCTTGAACATGGCTACCAAGAACCTGGCCATTGAGCTTGGGCGGGGTCGGCCTAAGGTGCTGTGTGTGTCCTTGCACCCCGGCACGCTAGACACCGACCTCTCACGACCCTACCACAGGAATGTACCCAAGGACAAGCTCTTTACCACAAAACACTCTGTGGAACACCTTATGGCTATCATAGATGGTCTCAATATTGAGAAATCGGGGAAAGCGTATGCCTGGGATGGCTCAGAGTTGCCTTGGTAATAAACTGAGACATGTATAAACATCACAACTCCTTGAAAGTGGTCACTGTTGAGGGTCTTTTGGAATTCCAGGAGCATTTGGTCTCCATCCAAATACTAGGAAGTTGTGTTACTTACAAAGTTGTAGGGATATCATTCCAGTATGGAATGTGTTTTGTCTAGAAAATTAGAAATGACAGACTTCTTCTTGTCAAAAGATTATGTCTTTGTCTGTAGCAGACACAATAACATCCATACAGACAAAACTGGAGTAGCAGTTTTAAAAGAAAAAAAATCCTCTTCTCCATTGGGTGCACCCAAAGGAGTTGAACTTGTCTGAAATAACATTGGATGTGATTCAGTCACAGCTAAGTTCACTTGCAAAGGAGTGAATAATGCAAAGACGCTCAGGAGTAAAGATGGCTGAGTTAAGCATATTAAACGTTCCTCATATATGAATCAATCAAGGAATAAATATTTTTACTGTTAACCAAATAGCCTGTTTATCTCAAGAGAGAATGACCCAATGTGTGTTTCTGTGTGTAAGTTGTACGCGTAACTAGCCCAAACACCAACTTCAACTGATAAGTTGTGGTAGTCTTTGCTGACATGCAAACGGAGACAAAACCACCCTAGCACATACAGTACTTCCCACCAAACACTTGTTCAGGCTGCTTTCCTTTATGATTCCAATCACTGCTGAGCAGTGGGCCAAAACCGACCAGGCTGGAGTATCTGTTCGCATTTGAGGCAGTCAAACCATTCAGTAGCCTAACTGACTGGCTATTAACATGATAAATAGTTTCAGTGAGAGAGATTTTTAACAGAATGTAACAGTCACTGGTGGTCCAAATCAATTAAACCATTGTTTTGTTTTTGTTGTCAAACTGTGAAGCACTTTGAGCTACATATTGTATGAATTGTGCTACACAAGTAAATATTATTATTATTACGACACAAAAAAGGGCCCTAGGCTATGCCATAGAGCTAAATAGAATACTAGAGTGGACACGGCATTGGCTGACCACACGGGAAAACGTCCGACGCGGCCGCCATCTTGCGTGTGCTAGGCACTCTGTAAATAAGCGTAGAATGGACCCACCTCTGTTAAAAACGGCTTTGTTCTGTGAAAATATCCACTGACACACTATACAATGATGATATTTGAAATTACTCCATATGTACGTAAATCGTATCAAAGAAAACGATAATTACAACGTTAATGACCAATAAAGTGGATTTTAACGCTTCGCTGAGCACTACAGTTTGCGTTCGACCCTCTATAACCATTGCAGTCTTTGGTATCAGTGGACATTTTATTTTTGAAAAAGCTATTGCAGACTTTTTTTTTTTTAATATAGCAACACATCATTAATTAAATTGGTGATTTGTTATTTATATTAGCTGCACGTATATAGCCTATGTAAATGTAATGTAAATGTAATATTTTCATCAGTAGGTAATTCCTCATGTTCTTAGTATAGAAAAGATTAAGTTGTGTATTCAGATTTGAAGAGATTCAAAGACTGAAAACATGTTTATTGATTTTAAAAATGACATGAATAAATACATTCAGTTAAGGCTGGAGATTGTGCACATCCCAAACAAAGGTGCAGGACAAAGGCTGACTGAAAATTTAAAAGTAAGGAGTCCGCACACTTAAAATCCTTCTGTTTTGATGGTTTTATTCCATAATGAATAAATACATTAAAATGAGGATGAGGAATATTTTTCAGCTTTGTATGATGAGCCCTGGATGCAAACAAGGGATATGCACACTGAAATTACTGACACAGGCTCAGACACCACCTCACAGGCTCAGACACAATATGACCTGTCATTGGTATAAAATGACACCCGGATCAACAATGAATATACTAGCTAATATAAAATATCAATTTATTATACAAATCGATATTTGTGTCCTCAGCACTGCGAGGGCTAGGATTCCCGGCCGGCAGTCGCAAGATGGCGGCCACGATTGCCATGAGCAGTGCGCCTGTGTCCACTCTAGTATTCTATTTAGCTCTATGGGCTATGCCTTTTCGCCCATTCAGATAGGCTAGTCAAAGCTGTCTTGAAATGCAAGCCACACTAGTCTGACTGACACAGCGGCAGTGATTGGCAAGCTGGCCTTAGAAGATACAGTCAGAGAATTTCTTACATAGGAGAAGGACTTTGCTACAGTTCAGTTGTTTCACTCAATCTGCTGATTCCAACTAGCAAAACTTTTCTGTCAGGTAGAAAGGTTATCAAAATCACCTGTATTAAGTGGCCACGTACAACCATTTGGTTTAATTTCTGATACTAGATTGTATCTGCTGAATCCAAGTTGCCTAGAAAGCTGCTGACGCTGTTTTTTTTTAATTATTATTATTATATTATATCATAGTTGATATGACTAGGGTATATGCGTGTCCGCAGTGTTGTATAGTAACGAAGTAATAATACTTCACTACTGTACTTAAGTACATTTTGGAAGAATTTGTACTTACTTGAGTTTTTAAAATTTTGATAACTTTTACTTTTTACTTAACTATATTTCCAAAGTAACCTAATTGCAGACTTTTACTCCGATACATTTACAATGAGCCGTTTAGTTACTCGTTACAAAAAAAAAAAAAAAAACTGACTGCAATGAAGTCAGGACGTGCCTGGCTTGTTCGCAATTGCCACTCACGCATGACAACCAATAGGCTACACTTGTTGGCTTCATGCAGTAAGCTAGCTTCGCACTCAGTCCTGATGGAAGAGGAGACTGATACAGCAGTGTTTTATGGGTTTTTTTCTTGATGGGGTGATGTACGCCTCATTTTCAGCACTGACTTAATCTTATTTAAAAAAAACAAAGGTTTACAAAAAAAAGGTTTCAAACTGTGGTCTCCGTCTTCAGATGCCAGATAACATTCAGTTTTCTCTCCACTTTTATTTATAATGACAGCAATTGGTCATGTGTGTACATTTTCAGCAGTGTAATTGCTTGTCATTTAAGATTAACCATAGGTGCTAAATGACCTTCACAGTTAATATTAAACACAGTTAAATGTTATACATTCAGACTGCCTTTGACTGTTAGTAACTTTTACTTGTACTTTTAATTACATTACTTGAGTACATTTATTTTTACATTACTTGTCATACTTAAGTACTAAAAATGTCTGATACTTTCAGACTTTAACTCAAGTAACATTTCAGTCAGTGACTTTGACTTTTACCAAAGTCATTTTTTGAAGGGGTACCTATACTTTTACTTGAGTGTGATTTCCAGTACTTTATACAACACTGCGTGTCCGTGTTTGCCTATGTCCTAAGCAACAGCACAGGAATGCCAATGTAGCCTACTTCACTGTCAACGAGAGAAGGCAAACGGGTTCAGGGAGCCATGATCAGTGACGTCGCACACCGGCTGTTTGACTGGGAAGCTGCGGCAGGCTTGTAGTTGGCTAGCGCAAGGGTATACAAAGTAGGAAAATGACCGACAGTGACCTCAAAGAAACGATGTGATAGTTATTGTGTCTTCTCGTCGTGTTTTCTGCCGAGATTGGCTACAAAAATAAGAAATTAATTTGGCTTTCGAAAATAGCCTGTGTCGAACGTTTAGCAGTGCTCGCTATTTATACTGAAAGCTTTTCCCTCCGGCGAGGGCTGGTAACTGGTTTGCAGTCAGTCAACTAGCAACGTGCAAGCAGTCTAGGTTCGGTTAGCCAGCCAGTGAGCTAACTAGGTATGGATAAAGCAAAATCAAAAATGGACCAGAAGGGCTCTGGTGCATGTTATTCGAATGGATTGCAGAAAACGTTTAGGTCTCAGTTTAGTAACAGTGGCTGCAATCCGCACAGCCCGAACGGCGGTTGCAGCAGCACCAATGGAACTGACAGCTTCCACCATCTTCATTATGATCCCGAAACTAATGGTTCGCCAGCTAAGAGGTGTCGACTTCGAAGACGAGTGGAGTCGGTGAAAAAGAACAGACCACGTAAGTGAATAAATTACCAGGTGTTCTTATGTGGGCCTAGGTTGTGTGTGCATTGTGACATTTCAGTTTTTGACAGGGCAAACCATTTTCATAATAGCAAAAGAGCATGCTCTGATTAATACTGGTCTAACTTGAATATAACGCTGACACTGTCAGGTTTGTTTTACTGTTGGTCTATCTGTTGGCAAAATTTCCAAGTGTGCTTTCCTGTCAGGCCATTCATAATACTACCAATATTACAGAATTATGAGAGATCTCATACAACAACCCCCAGAACACGGCGTCCTTGTAAATGCCGAAAGATACAGTATAGTTGCTGATTTTTTTTTTTTTTTGCATTCCTCAATTTACCTGATAAAATAACTGGTATGCCTTTGGTGTTTTGTTTTGTTTTGAAGGTTGCGTGTTTAAGAAATCATGTCCTCTTTTGTTTTTGTGAAACCTTTGAGATTGTTCAGGACTTTCTGTGATTGGACAGCAGAGAGTCAGGAGGTGTGCTGAAATCACTTGTGTCAGAAAGGCTTGACTTCTTTTAGCCAATGAGATGCCTGTGTTGGACTGCGCGAGGCTGTGTTAAAGGGGGCAATGAACTACCTATTGTAAATATGCAGAATATCCCCCTTTCCTGCTACTTTTCCTAAAGTTAGTAACATAACCTGAAGATGCTCTGAGCACTTCATGATAACCATCTTCAAGCGAAACATTGCTTCCTTTTGCCAAATTGAAGGATTTATTAAATAGACGTAGCCATAGACTAACGCGTGACTGTTTCAGCCAAGTTCAGTCAGTTTTGATCTACTGTAACGTTGTTTGCTCACCTGAGCATCACACCATGAAACTAATTAGCATCAAAAAACCAGGTAAGTCCTGCAAAATGAACTGTATATAGGTGCCATTATTCTTACCGCACCCGACAACTAACGCACTTCACTGGAATGTAGTTCAACGAGTTTGGTGATTAAAAAATAGGTCATACAAGTAAATTACTGTACAAATGCAGCTGTCGTGTTGATATTGGAAACAGCATCAGACTTTTCTGCAGAAAGATTTACAATGACGTGTGTTCCTGGACAATGTATTAATTTGCCAAGCTTGTTTGTCCGGATTCCATTGATTCATCTCCTAATTGTGTTGGGTTACCGGAGTTAGTTGAGCTGGAGTGTAACCTACTTCCCGCTGCTTGCATGAGAATTCTGTTACAGCGTTATTGTTCAGCGTGGCGTTTCGTTATTTTGTTCCGATGCATTCCAGACACTGTGGATTTACTTAAGACACCTGTTTAATTCCATGTGGACTTGAATTGGTTGGTGTAGTAGGCTGTCAATGGCATAGGAAGAGTAGACTTTATGGATGGAAAACCTTTTCTTTTCTCTATATTCGAATGTGCCTGTTTATTAAGCTTGATAAAAACAGCTTTTATTTGTCTTGTTTGCATTTTCACCCATCATTCCTGGAGACTGTCAGGTAATAAGTGTAATGTCTGTCTTGCCAGTAATTGAAGTCACTCAATTTTTGTGTGAGAGTCCTTCCATCAGTTTGGCCGTGTGATATATAACTGCTTGTTAGTTCTTACAACATAATCTGAAGTTTTAGACAAGGCTGCAATCTTGTCTCTGTGACCCCTATGTGAAATAAAGGCTGATGGTGAACTGGAGTAAACTTTGTCCATCTCAGTAGGTATGTGTGCAGGCAGGGAAGTGCACACAGATCCCAATTTCATCGTGCTGCAGCACACTTATGGAATTTGTGTGGACACATTGAATGAATTGGGATTAGATTTCGGACCAAAGTGTTTTGTGTCCAGCTTTTTCCTTCACTTTTTCATCTTGTCTTTCTCTCTTTCTTTCTCTCTTTCTTTCTTTCTTTCTTTCTTTCTTTCTTTCTTTCTTTCTTTCTTTCTTTCTTTCTTTCTTTCTTTCTTTCTTTCTTTCTTTCTTTCTTTCTTTCTTTTCTCTCTCTCCTCTCTCTCTCTCTCTCTCGCTCCAAGCCATTGTCCTCTCCTTAATTATGCTGTGGTTTCTTTGTTTTATGTCACCTCCTAGTTTGGCCTGCTTCCCCAACCCTCCCACCCCCACCCAGTTTCTTTCAGTCTTCCTGTCTTTTTTCCCCTGTGGTTCTCTGTCTGCACTCTAGCCCCTTCACTTTCTATCTTTCCTCTCTCTCTGTCTATCTCTGACCTCTCCCTGTGTTTCTCTCCATCTGTCCTTCAGCTGTAGGGGAAACACATTGTAACTCACACCCTATGTAAAAAATGAGTGAACATTCCGGATACGGCCCTAGTCTTTTCCCTTCTCTCTCTCCCCTCTCTGTCTTTCACTCTTACACACTCACAGGCGCATACAGGCTCCCTCTCCCTTGCCCTCAGACCAGTCTGCCAGTATCCCTCCCCCTCCCTCCCCCTGTCTCTCCCTGTCAGCGTCAGCATGGGGAGGTAAACAGACCTTTTACCCACATGTGCAGTGGCTCCGGCCCCAACGTCACGCTGTCACACCACCACTCCCGGTTCCTTGGTCACGGGCTCACTGGACCACTGCCCTTATCCCAGCTCCTGAGTCCTCGGCCTCCGCTCTTTACACACACACCCTGACCCAGGGCTTTTGTCTTCCCCTCTGCACTTCACCAAACTTGAGCTGTAGTTAAAGAAATGGCTCAGAACATTATGTAGATCTCCACAATGGTAAAAAACGGTGCCTGAGTGGGGCTGCTATGGCCTGTCAGGGCTGCTATGGCCTAGTGGTTAGGGAGTTGGTCTTGCAACCGAAAGGTTGTCGGTTCAAATCCCACCCTACCCATGGTTAAGATGCCCTTGAGCAAGGCATCTGACCCCACACTGCTCCAGGGACTGTAACTGAAACCCTGTAAATATCTCTAAGTCGCTCTGGATAAGAGCGTCAGCTAAGTTTAATGTAATGAGTGCTCTATTTCGTGTCCAAACTACTTCTGCTGAGTTTCACTTTGTTGGGGATGTCAAAACGAAAACCCTTGTTGGAACAGCTTTGGTGCTAATAATCAAACTCTCTTGAAATGGTCTATATATTTAAAAAATCGATTTAAAATCCAAGAAGTTTAGAAATTCTGTCATGAAAGGAACAGGTTTCTCTGCCAAATGAAGCCCTTCATCTCATTCCACTTTATTGTTCATTAGAAATTATCTGAATAATTTTACATCAAGTGAGAAACAGTAATAGGAAAAAAAGTGAAGTGAATTGTAAAACATCTTTGGAATGCATTTGGACACATCTCTGGGGTCATGTACTTTGACCCCCTGTTGCCCTGCCCTCAAATATACATCTCAGACCATTGCACTGCGTCCTCAACTGCAGCCACTCCCTTCACTCTCTCTTCACTCATTCTCTGTCAGTGAAGGTGCTTTCTGGGGCTATCAAGGTTAGGTGTTGGTCCTCATTCCTCTGTAATAGAGGACACTGCATGAATGCACCTGTGCAAGACAAAGGTCAACACAGAGGCTGTTACTGGTTTAGTGATAAGGTTTTAAAGTTCTTTGTGCTGATATGAAACTGTTTACCAGATGGACCACCTTATAAAATGAATTAGCCTTCCAAGAGCCTTGCCAGGTGAACTTTAGAGTCTAGTGTCCATACACAGAGACTCAGAGAGGGTCATAGGTTTTGCTGAATCGCAAATTGCCAGGGTCTGGTCCTGGAGCCAGGTCTAGGTAGACATTAACAGGGAAACCAGGTAGTGTGTATGCGGCCAAATTTGTGCTATGGAATGAGGAAATTTTCTTAGGATGGTGGTACTTGGCGCAGGTAGGGATAACAACAGTAGAACAGTGTGTGTGTGTGTGTGTGTGTGTGTGTGGTAATTCGCTTATTTATGGCACCTTATGGTCGCATATTTGGCCCAGTCATCGTTCATCAGCGTTTGGGCCGTGCTGTTAAATATGTCGCAACCTGCCTGTGCCTGTGGGCAAAAAAGCTTAAGTGCTTATTACCTCACAGATCCAGAATATTCTAGCATTAAGCAACATCAAAAACAAAACCAACAGCAACAACATATAGGCCTAGTGGTTGTGCTTCTGTAGCAGCAGTATTTGGTTAATGGTGAAAAGGGAAAGCTCTCCCCAGGCCTTGTTGCTTAGAAGTATGATTTTGAATCTCAGATTTGATCAGGTTCTCTCCAACTTATGGTTCTTTGGATATTGGATATAGCCTACCATGGAAATCTCAACTTTCACCACAAATAGGTTCAGGTGGATGTATGTTTTAAGATTCCTTGTGTGGTTAAAAAGCTGTAGAGTTACATACTGCAGTGTTTGCAGCAGTCACTCTCAATCAATCTGTCAGTATATCGTTTTATGCTTGATAATATAATCAGGAGGCAGGTCCAGTGCTACGTGACTGGTCTATAAAGCCTGTATTGTTTGTTTCAGTAAGGCTGATATTGAAAAGCTGTGGGAATTCCCTCTCATCTGTCATTGTTCTAGTTGACTAACTGTTACAGTCAGAAAATGTTGTGAGTTGTAATTTGTTTTACTTCACGTGTGTGTGTGTGTGTGTGTGTGTTCAATTGACGTGTACAGCTTTCCCCTGGTTCGGCATGGACATCGGGGGCACGCTGGTCAAGCTGGTCTACTTCGAGCCCAAGGACATCACGGCCGAGGAGGAGCAGGAGGAGGTGGACAACCTGAAGAGCATCCGGCGCTACCTGACCTACAACGTGGCCTACGGCAAGACGGGCATCCGCGACGTGCACCTGGAGCTGCGCAACCTGACGCTGTGCGGCCGCACGGGCAACCTGCACTTCATCCGCTTCCCCACGCTGGCCATGCACCGCTTCATCCAGATGGGCCGCGACAAGAACTTCTCCAGCCTCCACACCACCCTCTGCGCTACGGGCGGAGGGGCCTACAAGTTCGAGAGCGACTTCAGGACGGTGAGTGGAGGAGGACCCAGATTATGCTGTTCTTTAAAAAAACATTTTATATTATAAATTTTAAAATAAACTTTTTCTGTCTGTATTGAAACAACCTCCTCATTAACTGCTGGGTAATTATGTGAGGGTGTACCTATTATAACTAATTAAAAGCAGTCTAACTTAAGTCTAAAGGAGAGGTGGCAAAGTACTAGCCTGGTAAACTCGCCCATCGTACTACAGAGGTACAAAATAAAAATGAAGTATGAGGGGTGGGTTTACCAGGCTAGAAAAGTACAGTTCCCAAGGTTAAAAAAACAGTAGAAACAGCCAAAACATCTGGTATGACAAGGTCAGTGTTGATAGTTTTTCAGCTTTTGTTTCATGCAATTGTAGGTGGGTGGTCATATGTTTCACACAGTCGGGAGGCTTTTGAGGTATCCCTGTCAATACATACATCCATAGCATAGTTGACATGACCTGCGCGGTCGACCTGGGCAGAAGACGCGTGGGACACGTGTGCGGCATCAATTAACATGCCCATTAACATGCATGCACCATTAACATTCATTCTAAACAAAAACGGACACAAACCGTGTCCACCCTACGAGCGTACGGGTTTCGGTGTGAATGAGGCCTGAGTTTTGTGAGAAGATCTCCCAATGCTTTTATATAAACCAACTAATTTACTCAGTCGTGTTTGTTTCTTTGTTTGTCTTCTCTCTCTCTCTCTCTCTCTCTCTGTCTCTCTCTCTCTCTTTCTGTCTCTCTCTCTCTCTCTCTCTCTCTCTCTCTTTTCCTCCCCTCCCTCCCTACCCTGTCCCTCTCTCAAATCCAGATGGCTGATCTGGAGTTGCTGAAGCTGGACGAGCTGGACTGCCTGATCCACGGCCTGCTGTACGTCGACTCGGTGGGCTTCAACGGGCACCCGGAGTGCTACTACTTCGAGAACCCCTCGGACACGCAGAACTGCGTCAAGAGGCCCTGTAGCCTGGACAACCCCTTCCCCATGCTGCTGGTCAACATCGGTTCAGGGGTCAGCATCCTGGCCGTCTACTCCAAGGACAACTACAAGCGGGTCACCGGCACCAGGTTAGTGACAGTGGGGTGCCTGAAAGGTGCTCATTAGCATTGGCCTTCTGGAGGCCAAGAGGGCCTAAGGGCGGGAGGGTGGGGGTTGTTTTTTAAACAGACAACAATGCCCTACAAAGCCAAAAGGCAGTAACTACATATTTTGCCAAATTAAATTTAGACTGAAAAGTATATGGACAACATGTTTGACTGGGAGTATGACAACATTTTCCTCAGTTTCTATGTTCATGTAGTTACTGCACTTTGCTTTAGTAGAACTTGTTTCGCACTCCGAATGGAACAGCAGGCGGTTGAGCACAGCACAGCACTGCTCTTTGAATGCTTAGTCAGAGTGTGTTTTGAGTTGAATGACAGCACTAAAATAAAGTGTTCGTTGTTACAGCTTAAATGAGACGACAAAATAAATGTGCTGAAGGAATGTGTTCAACTTCATCACCACGTCCTTAGCTTGTTATTGACGGTTTTTCAACATGATTTTCGAAAGGTTTTTATAGCACCAACCAAGATTACTTTGTCTTCAGCCGGACCAATTACAATTAAAATGTGGATTCGAATATATATAAATTGTCTTTCACAGTGCAAACATAACACTGTATAACCAGGTGGAGTACAGATGATGTACAGGACCATTGAAGTAGAGTTGAAGAGTTTGAGGGGGGCTCGCACCTTTAATTTCCACCCCTCTCTAGCTGTAGTTATCTGGTCTCACCATCTAATCACCACATTTGAGCAGGATGACAGTGAGAGGTTGAGAGACTAAGATTATGTAATTGTACAGCAGGTTGCCCAATATCAGTCTTTGGAGTTTGTTTAAGTTGGCGGCTGACTTATCACGCCCTGTTGCGTGTCTGTTTGGCACTGAGCACCCGAGTCGAGTACTCCTGGCTGGGTTGCACACCAGTGGCAAGGCATTCGGTATGTTTTGCGACGAGCAGAGCACGCGACCTGCGTCCAACGTGACGAGCTGGTCTCGGCTAAATCAAGCCCTGCGGCCCCACGCCGCCAGAAATGTGACGTGGCAAAAAATAGCGGCGACCCTGGACACGGTATTTCTGTCTGTTGCCGGACAGGCTTCTCGTGTGTGAGAATGGGCCTCGTGCCCAGTAACACAGTGGAGTCCTGCGGTACAGGGGTTATGAGAGGGGGTGGGGTCGGGGCGGAATAGGGGTTGGTCCAAACCCCAGCTCAGGTAACAGGACAACTGTTGCAGAACAGTGCTTATGGGACTCTAAACATACCGTTTGTCAGGGCGGACAGGGCTCATACATGTGGTTATGAGTGTATGTGTGAACGTGATGCCTGCCCTAGCCTCCCCCATTAGGCCATAAATCTTGTTGCTAACATCCCTCCCACTCTTTCCCTCCCATTCTCTCTCTCTCTCCCACTATCTCTCCCTCCTATTTTCTCTTTCTCCCACCTTTCTTTCTCTCTTCTTTCTTTTTTCTTCCTTTCTTTTTTTCTTTCTTTCTTTTTTTTCTTTCTTTCTTTCTCTAACTCTCTCTCTTTCTCTCTCTCTCACTCTCTCTCTCTCTCTTTCCCTCTTTCTCTCTCTCTCTCTCTCTCTCTCTCTCTCTCCCCTATCCCCACTCTCTCCCTCTCTCTCTCTCTCTCTCTCTCTCTCTCTGTCTCTCAGCCTGGGCGGTGGCACGTTTCTGGGCCTGTGCTGCCTGCTGACGGGCTGCGAGACGTTCGAGGAGGCGCTGGAGATGGCCAGCAAAGGGGACAGCACCAACGTGGACAAGCTGGTCAAGGACATCTACGGGGGCGACTACGAGCGCTTCGGCCTGCAGGGCTCTGCCGTGGCCTCCAGGTGAGACTCGCTATGCTGGTGTGTGTGTGTGTGTGTGTGTGAGTGAGTGCATGTTTGAGTGTGTGTGTGTGTGTGTGTGCGTGTGTGTATAATTGGTGGGGTGTGCATGCACATATATGTTTCCATGTGTATGAATACGACAGTGTGTTTAAGTGTGTGTTTGATGGGGTGTTCGTACACGTGCAGAATTGAATTACATGTGGTTACCCAAGAACAGGGGGCGTCTTCACCTGTCTCAGGTTTTGCATAGACAATCTAGAATATCCGCTCACACCTGTTCCTGCAATCAGGAATGCCAAGCTGGATCCACCCCTCTGTGTGCCACAGTCTCTGTCTCATTCTGGTTTTCCTCGAAGTACAACCACTTGTCTGTGTTCCAGTCAAATCACTGTGTGACTGAGCAAATACAGACTGTCACTGAGTGAATTGTGAGTGTTGTGTTGAAACGTTGTGTTGCACGTGCAGAGGTCTGATTGCACCAGTGAAGAATGTTGTCCTATGTCGCTGCCCTAAGCACATAGATTAACTAGGCCCTCCGAGTACAGACAAACAGCTTTTTGAAAAACGGTTTGTTATTGCTTTATTAGGAAGGTCATTTCTCATGAAATAATGATAACCTCTTAAATAATCCCATCAAGGTCGCACAGGTACTGTTTTAGCTTTTAACTGGATAGTAAGGAACAAGTCTGTGTCATATATATATATATATATATATATATATATATATATATATATATATATATATATATATATATATATATATATATATATATATATATTTTTTTTTTTTTTTAATTTATTTATTTATTTATTTTTGTTTGTTTGTTTGTTTGGGTTTAGGCAAACAGAGAATGCGCGCACATCCGTAGTGCAGGTGCTGGACCAAAAAAGACGAGAATTAAAGTAGCAACAAAGGTCCGCAACACTGATCAAAGCTCCCAGAAAGTTTTATTGGCACAACGTTTCGGACGCTCAGTCCTTCATCACAGTGCAACGTTGCACTGTGATGAAGGACTGAGCGTCCGAAACGTTGTGCCAATAAAACTTTCTGGGAGCTTTGATCAGTGTTGCGGACCTTTGTTGCTACTTTAATGTTTGTTTGGGTTTGTCTTTTTTTTTTAATAAATGTGTTGTCACTGGAAAAGAACCGTGTATACCCCCTGAGTTGCTGAAATGTTAACCCAAGAAGTGATGATTTGGAAGTGGTATTTCCTAGAGGGAACTTGTTAGTTAAGGTGGTGGTTACCTGTATGAGTACAGGGTTACATGGTAGTTAACAAATGTATTAATTGCAAAATATTTATTATTTGATGGCATCATGTTTATTTTAAGCTTTCCAGCTGGTATGAATGAAAACCAGTTAATTGAAGTGTCAGTGGTCTATACATATTATTATAATTTCACGACCTAGTTTAAGTCAAATTTTTGTGTTCTAATGGGGCAACTTGTAACGGTGGGGTGATTCTTGCTTTCTTGCCTTGTTTTGATGTCTAGCTTTGGACACATGATGAGCAAGGAGAAGAGAGAGAGCATCTCCAAGGAGGACCTGGCCCGAGCAACTCTGGTGACCATCACCAACAACATCGGCTCCATCGCGCGCATGTGTGCAGTCAATGAGGTACTCCTGGTTACGCTCTCGTAGTATTGCAGCTTTGGCTTCACCTCCTTTTTTTCTGATATCACAACACCAAGGCTTGACTGTGTTGCCATAAAAAGATTTAATGAACTCATAGAAAAACATAGAAATGGCAACCACTGGAAATCAGCTCGTTCTCAAAATCAACTAAAACAACCCTACCTAAGTATACCTGCTGCATGGATCTTTTTATGTTTTATTTAACAAGGCTATGCACATTATAAACATACATGACATTGTTAAAATAAACCAATGTAAAAAAAAGATCCATGCAACAGCTTGCCTTGTTTTTGTCTTTGGAAGAGGAATTGGCTCTCATTCGAACTACAGAAAGACAGCCCGCTCCTCCAATATTACTTAGTGCGGTTATAGCCCATGGAGGGCGGCAAAGCAAATTCAAAGATTAAATTACAAAATTAAAGAGCCTTCCCCTCTTTATGGTTGCTCACAAAGATGCGGGTAAAAATGCGCTCAACAGCAAATCAAGCCCTAACGGGAGGGGTAAGAGGTCCACCAGTCTAGGCTATGCATACCTATACATAAGGCTATGTAAAGGTATCAACAGGTGAACACAAGATGGTGCCCCCTTGTGGATGAGATGTGTACGTGAAAGTGTGCTGTCTGCCTAAAGGCAGTGTTTGAGCAACACATTGTTACAGTAGCCTCTGCACTAAGGTAGTGGACACCAGTAAAAGCTTCCTGGTTATGCATCCAGGGGTTGCTGTGTGACACACGTCACATCATTAAATACTATAACCACCTGAACACATTCTAATAACTTTGCATGCCAGGCAACAATCTTTTTTTTAAGGTGTCCTTTAACATTTGATAACCTAGTGAAGATGTGAGAGTGTTAAGCCTGGGATATACTTGCGCAAAAGTGACATCAAAATGACGTCAGTGTACATCTGGCGCTGCGTTTTCGAGTGAGCTTTTGCCGTGCGCAGCAGCCCATTGAAAACAATAGGCAATGGCTAGTCTGGTTCCAGCTAACTTTAGCCTAGTAACTACCAGCCTATAAAGATGTCTTTTTCATTGCTACAAATCAGCTAATATTACTGGAAACTCACAAGAAATACAAACACTGACCAAAAACGTTTAGGATTTGTTTCAGTTCTATCCACAATCCAGCATAGGTGCAAAGCATTCGTTTATTAAGCTAACTTATTTTGCCTTATCTATCATCACTCATAACGTCTTATACAGCTGAAAACACCGTAAATATACACACTGACTTGAACCTTTTCGGATTTATCCAGTTTAATTCCCAAATCAAGATGTAAACCTGCAATTCAGTCATGTTTCACACGCAAGGTTCCCAAACTACTGTGCCATTTGAAACCTCTGATGAGGAGAGGACTTCCGTGTGTGTTGAATGAAGTATAAAAGGTCTGGCACATCGGTGACGTCACTTTTTTTGTGTGCACAGCGTTGCACGATGAGTATGTCCCAGGCCTTAGACTACCATTTTGTCAGTTAGTTAGATGCGTATGTGTGCTAGTGTGTATATTTATGTCTCAGTGAATGGTGAGTGTTTGTTGGGGTGCTGGACAGTAGAATAGACAGCAGCGTAGATGTTTTTTGGGATATTCGGTGATATTCGGTCAAAAGCCAACTAGCTCTCTGTGCTCTGAGCTTCTCTACAGTGTTGCCTTGTGGCCTCGCGATCAAGCAGCATTGTACAGGGCTAACAGAGCGCTCTGAACATCAGCGACTTGCAGAGAGAAAGTGAAGTGTTTCTCTGGAGAAGGCAAAACTACCAAACACACACACACACACACACACACACACACACACACACACACACACACACACACACACAGACAAACAGATAATCATAAAGCAGCTAAGACTCAAGGTCTCACTTCTGTAGCATTGTTGCGCTTTCCTATTCTCTCTCATCCCTTTTGAGCTTCAGCTATCGCCCCCTGCTGAACTGTATTTTCTCATCCTCTGCATAGTACCCAGAAAAGCTCAGAAAAGCATTGCCATTGCTAATTACACAACAAGTTTGGACACACTTTCTCATTCAACAGTTTGTCTTCACTCTCTTATTTTCTACATTGTGAATGAATACTGATGACCTCCAGCTGTGTGTTGAATGGGCAGTGGGTGGGAGGGAAGCAGCTCCAGAATGTGTCCCTTCATGGTTTGGATGTCTTCAGTATTAATCTACAATGTAAACCTAAAAAACAAAAGAAGAACTATTTGAATGAGAAAGCATGTCCAAGCTTTTGACTGGTACTGTATTTGTTGAGAATCAGCAGAGTTTCTCTGGAGGAGCAATGGTGTCACTTTCCTGTAGAGATAATTGAGCTTTCTTTAGAATGACGTTGCATCTATTATCTTATCTGAATGTTCCTATGTGTAAAAAAAAATCTTGCTTGTAATCCACTGACAGTGTTATCAGCCTGTGAAAGTGCCAAACATGCTTGTTTTGTGTTTCAGAAAATTGAGCGTGTGGTGTTTGTGGGCAACTTCTTGCGGATAAACACCGTGTCGACCAAGTTGCTGGCCTACGCTATGGACTTCTGGTCAAAGGGCCAACTGAAGGCTCTATTTTTGGAACATGAGGTACACAATTTAAAGGATTGAAGTTTAATAGAGGTTTTTGAATACTGCCTCTTTTTGTTAGTAAGTAATGAATGACATGTTTTCAATATTTACCTCTTTATCCAGGTGGCATTTAATGTAACGAGATCATTTGTGATGTAGTGTTTGTGAATAATCACTAGAGTGCTTTGTCTAAACACTGAACTACACAGTATGGTCAGAATCTCCATGCCTGAATGATTGACAGTTTCAGAATCCCAGACTCTGTTTGTATAATGTTTATGATACATTTCACCATATGAATGTGTGGCATTCATCACACATGAAGCTGAGTACTTGTGGTTGATGTTTGTGGTTTGTGTTTATGTTTACCCACAGGGGTATTTTGGAGCTGTCGGCGCCCTTTTAGAGCTGTTGAAACCCTCCGAGGAAGCTTAAGAAGTGGCGTGGGTACTGACGGCCATGCAAAAGCTGCTGAACGGTTTCGTACGGATACCTGCACAGAAAGAAATTGGAGTTCTTGGACGGGGGAGACTGGGAATACTCGGAGAAGCCATGTAATAATTCAACTGTAAATATTTTAAACACTATCCCCCCCTTCCACGCTCCAGACCTCCCCTTTTCAAAGACACTTTTTAATGACTAACTTTAAAGCCTCGCTCTCTGTGTGAGCCACGTGAGATTTTGGTTTTACTTTGTCTGTGTACTGTTGTACTGTTTGTACTGTTTGTTGTTGTTCGATACCATTTGTAAATATTCATTTTATGTTGTTTTTAGAGTATTCCCGAAATGCCAACCCTTGCTGAGATTTTTAAGTGTTGGAACCTCTTGGCATCCTGCACTGTATGCCAGTTAGAGTAACCTTTCTTCTCCAGTTACCATTTTTCCCCCCATAGAAGGCTTTGTTTTTACAGCAGTAAGAGGTCCCATGCACATGTGGACTCACTGACGTGCACATGTCAGTTGATTTTGTTGTTGTTGTTATTTTTTTTATTTTTTTTTCCTAGTGTTGTTGTGTCTGACACTTGAAGCTCTGTTAAATTCTACTGTCATCTCCTCAGCTAATTCTGACTGCCCATCTTCCGGTTTGCCTCATGTAACTGAAAGTTTTTAAGATATGAGACCAGCAATGTCCACAGTCTTCTGAAAAGAAGTGCTGTTGCTATGGCAAGAAGGGTTGCCTGTTGCAGTATAGGTTCTCAGCAATTCTGTATAAAAATGTGCATGTCCAAGTACATACATGGTATTTTAGTCATGTGTTGGTTAAATTTATGTTGGTTAGAGAGTTGATTAATTGCTGAACTGCCAGGTGTCCTGCTAGGTCTCTGCGTGTCCCAAAGAAAGAGTGGATGAGAGGCCAGCTCTTCCACTACAGTTCTGGAGAATGTATGGGACCAATGTATTTGATGGGCATATACTGTACGCACACCGCCACTCACAGTCCTGTGACAAATGTGTCTTGGCATTACCGCATGGGACACATGACTTACCAGTTTCCATGATGATCCACAAGACTAGGAAGAGCTGTTTCCATTCTCACTCAGACTCTTCCAAGGTTATACTTCGATAATGTTAAGTGGCATTTGGGTCATTATTGCTTTGTTGAGCGTTCTTCCAGAGTAGCTGTAGCCAGTGGTTATTTTTCTTTTCACCTGCCTCTTCTCTCCTCCTTTTTTCAGTTTATCCTGCCTTTTCATCTCCTGCAATATTGTCCTTTCTTTCATTGCTGGTCTCCTGTCTTACCTGTCCCTGTACCCACACCCAACACCTGTTTGTGGCCACTACCATTTTTTATTAGTAGCAGTCAGGCTCTCAACTGTGTCTGAGGACTTGCAGTGCCAGGTAGTGGTTGTTTTTATTGTGGATCACATACGTCAACGACGTGCACCAGCATGCTTCAGCCAACAAAACTTGGCTCCCTGGGCGGCCATATTTGTTTGATGTTGACATAAGTGGGGCCGTAAGTCTTTTTACTGTTTCCGTCTGTTCCTTTGTGAATTCTGAAAACTTTTTTTATACACCTCAGCCCTTTTTATGCTTCACTTCTAGTGTTGCCTTCCTGTTTTTCCTGTCTCTCTCTCTCTCTGTCTCTCCCTGTCTCTCTCTCACTCTATTTCTGTCTGCTTCTCTGTCTCTCTTTTTTTTTTTTGGTCATGGCTTCTCTGTTAGCCATGTCCAAACTCAAACACTAATGAAAGCTTGTGCCCATAAGATGAAAGACTGTGAGGAAGTCTCTGGCCTTCTCTGTCATTAAAGGCAGGCAGGTTTTAGCTAACACAGAGGACACTGGCTTTAGTGTTCCTGTCGATAGGAGTTTGTACAGAGCAGAGAGGATTTTGCTAGTTTTCACCCTTCCTCACCATACACCGGTACGGTTGCCTTTTTTTTTTCTTTTTTTTTCCAGTTGTGTTGTACCTGTTGTTGTTGTTGTTCCTGTTCTGTTTCTGTTTGTATTATTGTTTCAAAGATTTGCTTCAGTGGTTTTGTTTTCTTACTTTATTTAACAGACCTTTTACAGAAATATGTCCGTGGTTTGACCACAGAGCACAAAGAATTGACATGAAGATTGGTGTTTTTTTTTTTCAGCATTTGGCGCCCTGTTTGACCCAGCTGTAACATTGTAACAATTGTAACATTGTTAACGCCCTTGAACAGTTTTGTGTAGGGTTTGCTGTTGCTTTGCTCTATTGCCGCTGGTGTGAAATGGAACTACTGGTCTACATGTGTGCACTTAACAAACTGAATCACTGTTAATCAGTCATGTGTTCTGCACTGCTGCTGTGGTCCATGGTCAAGTTGGCCTCTCTTTGTGAGCAGTGTCTCATGTAGCACCCACCATTGCAGCGATCTCTGCTCTTTTAGCTTTGAGTTATGTTCATTGGGATTCTTCATTTGAGTGTTTCTTGTTCAGTTTTCCACTTACTGTTTTTCAGGCATATTCAGTGATTTTTAACGAACTACAGCGAACTTGCCCTTGCTGAGGCTTTTAGAGATGAGATTGTGTAAACACTACCACTGGCCTGTTTGTAATTGACTTTCAAGTGATTGCTTATACGTGGGTCCATTTGCTTTTGAGCAGCTGGGTCAATGTTGTGATGGGTGATGGTGTGCCATCACAACGCATTTATTTGGCTTCTGTTTTTCCAAAAACATTTTTTGTTTTAAATGGTATACAGTGGTGAAGATTACACATTATCATCAATCATCAGCATATTAATCTACCCACACACACACACGCACACAGACACATACAGACACGCACACACATGCACAGATGAACTATGCAAGTTGTCCTACCAGTAAGTATTAATTAATTTACAACCACAAGAACCTTTTTAACAATTTAGTGCATACTTTCACAAGGCTGTTTAATGGTGTACTTTTTAATGGTGAGTTGCTCGAAGGCCAGTCTTTGTGTCAATGAGCAACACATTTCTGATACTTCCAAAACATTTTAACAAAGACTGCATAGTCTTTTAAGATGTTTTCAATTAAGTGCATCTGACTTTTTGCCCAAAGGGAACACGTGGAGGCCATTCCCATTGATGTGCTGTCACAACACACCGCCCCGGAGCCGTGGAATTTTGTACATTCGTACGCTTCTTCTGTAAACACCATTTTGCAAAATTACTTTTGGCCTTTGAAAAGGGAATCCTGTGTGTGTGTGCGTGCGTGCGTGTGTGTGTGGGCATGCGTTTTCTTTGTGCCGGTGATGCCCATAGGTTTTAGTCTGTCTTCAGGCTTTGTCTTTCCACACGTTTGCTATGCAGTCATGCTTCTCTCTGATCCCTTGGTCATGTTTTTGGAAATGTTGGTAACACTGTAACTGTGTTTTTGTATCAATTGTGTTTCTGAAGGTTGCAAATTATGTACATGCAGAGTCCCTTGTACTTGTTAAGTTGTTCTGTGTTCCATAGGAACAAGAACTTGTTATTCCTGCTGTTCTAGGGGAGAAATGGTACTGTCCCTTGATTCTGGAACCAATGGATCTATATCCTGTGTACCTGAATGTACAGATTTTGTAAATATCCTTCATTCATGAGTCCTGCTGTCTCCTAATCAGTATCCTGTGTGCAAATGCTTTCATTTCTGGTGGTACTCTAAGGAAAAAAATATAACTCAGATGGGCACAGTATGTTCTGGAATTACAAGAACATTAAAAAGAGACATATTGATAAGTGCTGCTATTCGAGCCTCTGTGTTTTTTTGTGTAATTATTATTTCTAAAAGGCCTTGAATTTGTAACAGCAACACCAATCTTGATTAAAGATTATTAATGATAAAGATAATTATTAATTTTTATAATAATTTAATAATAATTTACAGGAACAGAGTTGGTAAGGTCATAGTCCTCCAAACTTGCCCTGACAAAAGTGGTAAAGGCACATGTTCTAGTGGTCTTTATGCCTTTCCCTGCCTTCTCCGCATCTACAAACATCATATGACTTGCTTTTCAGACCTGACGGACGCATTAACAAGTGCAAATGCCATTCAGTGTAAGTATTTTTTCTAATGTCTTTCTACATAGCCTGACTACAGAAAATTATGTGAATCGCTGATAATTTTCGGTGATATCGTGATTAGAATAAATTGTCCTATTCAAGCCCGGCCGGACCAAGTAACATTTCAGATGGAACAAACCTTGTGTCACCTAAAACATATGTTCAATAAATGTAACCGCTCTCTGACAAAATACTGCAGTGGCTGAATGGGGAAATGGCAATATAAGTAACATAACTGGGTGAAGACAGATAAGGGGGAATACGTTTGTGCGAGTCGGTTCCCAATCACAGACCGGCGTTATGTGCGCTGCTGTAGTTCTTTGAGGTAGCAAATGGGTGCATATGACAGGGGCGGTTGAGGATGTCCTAGTCATTTGTGAATAAAGCAAAAGCCTCACTTCCGCTTAAACCTAATTCTAAAGTAGTTGCGAAGCCTGGAGAAGTTGTCGCTTTAAGAACAATGGCTTGTTTGGAATCACGGAGGACTCTCCTAACATCTTAAGTAAGTGATTAAACCGTGCCACATTTTTGTAGCATATGCTGCAATTTATTCTTTGGATTTCTCGACAGTTGCAAAATATTTGAATTGAATTTCTTTACAGTTACAACAATTTTGTTTCATATTCTTCATTTTTAGACTTACTCACAATAACTTTATGTAGGCTATTGTTACGCACCAACTTATTACATAGTTCTGCACCAAACAACAGCAACTGGTGACTCAAATTTCGTTGTTAGAATATCATTTGACAACAACTTAGGTTTCCAACAATATGTTTCTGACCTGAAATTGGAGATAAGCCGCTGTTCAAGGCAGACTAGGGTCTGCCATTTACAACCTCGTCAATAATTATACAGACGCGTGTGAAGCGAACGTTTCGGACTCAATAAATGCGCTCTTTTGCTTATTCGACATTTCCCCATTTCATTAGGACAAGAGGCAAATGTACAGAATGCTCCATTGGCAAAACTTGTTTCCCCCCAATTACCACCAACATAATACATACATATACATATACGACGCTACTGTCCTTGCGTCTTCTGTGTTAGCTAGGAGACATAGTAATTACCGAAAAAAATGCACCCCCATTTAAAACTAGGATTAGGCTACACGTTCTGGGCATGGGAAGCTGTAATTTATACACTGTTCCTCCGTCAGAGGTTGTGTGCCAGCCAGACATAGCAAAATCTCAGTATAACGAGGATTCCAGTTAGAGGCAGTTGGGGTAATCACAGCCTATATCCTAAAAAAAGGAGCATCCCACCTGTAAATCCGATTTCTTCTTAATGCCATTAAGTCATTACTTGAAAAACATGAAGAAACTAGGAATACCACCCCCTTGATTTTCAGGTACTGTTTCTGACAGTAGCAGGAAGGGTAGACTTGTTGTCCCATTCTGTTCCTCTTTGGTAACCTAGGCCACATGCCCAGTTACTCTCCCTTGACATTGTCATGTAACTCTTTGAAACCTCCATTCTTATCACACAAACAGACAAGATGTCCCTTATCCCCCAACACACACACACACACACACACACACACACACAGACTGATCAGCTGGCATTCCGCGTGGCTCTGACACAGGGGTGGGAAGGGGGTGCGAGTGTGATTGCAAGTGGACGGGCAGCCGGTCACGTGGGTGGTGTGCTGTTGTGTGCGTGGTGTCCGAGGGGAGGACCTCCACCAGAACAGGACGCAAACATTGCACGGTCACGTTTGAACAGATAATCAGGTTGTTGTGCAATGGGCAGCACCCCATAAGCCCTGGTGGCGGAGCGGTGGAGTTAGAATCCCCCTCTTTGTCACGGCTGCTCATCGTAGATCTGCCCAAGGCTTCCTGCAAACAACAAGTCTTTTTTCCCCCCTCGGGGCTATCATTTCATGGCCTCCTGGCTGGAGTCTGCCATTGTTTGGATTCACACTGTCATCACTATCATTGGCTGTAATTAAGATGCTAATTTAGATCCCCACTGAGCCTTAAGGGCACACTGTTTTAAAAGACAGCATAAGAATGCCAAAGGCACCCTTGAGTTTGTCAGAACTATCATCAAGTCAGGATTTTGAAGTAGTTTTATGTTAAAATGCTACAGCTCTCCACCAATGCACCAAAAAAATTCCACCTAGCTATTCTTATTGTTATACTGCTTCTTCTTGTGCACCTGTGGGCTGTTCTGAACAACATCTCACTAAGACTTCGACTCTGCTCTACTGTACTCTACTCAATCACAATCTCTATTTGGCCTTTTCCAGGTGTCCCAGTCATCTGAGTGCCCACTGAACATCACTAACTGAGAGGCAGGAAGTGAACGTGACATGAGGGGTTGGAGGATCTGGAACAGTGGTATCAGCATGTTCAGAGGCCTAAGACCAGAGGGAACCAGCGGCTGTCAAAACCATAGCATATTGATCACAAAGAGTTTGAGTACATGATAAAGGAGGAGCAACCGGGAAAGGGAGAGAGAGAGAAAGCGGGAAAAAGTAGGAGTGGCTGTACTAGAGTGGGGGATCGAGTGGCAACTGCCTCGGCTGTTGTGGGGGTATTACAATCACGAGGCTGCTGTGTGGGACGCAAGAACATGGCTAAGGCCATCA
The DNA here is from genome assembly GCA_027475355.1 of Coilia nasus. Lineage (NCBI taxonomy): Eukaryota > Metazoa > Chordata > Actinopteri > Clupeiformes > Engraulidae > Coilia > Coilia nasus. Next base: position 11,733,818 of record CM050204.1, on the reverse strand, counting down.
AGGACCCTACCGCAGTGGCTCCTGATGGGGGTTGGGGCTGGGTGGTCGTAGCCAGCTGCTTTCTCACAACAGTCTGCACCCGTGCTGTCACCAGGTGAGTCACCAGGTGAACACTAAGGGCTCATTTCCACCCAACACTCTGCGTGTACAGCGCATGCCCGTTTTCTGTCCGTATTCATTTAGAATGCACGTTAACAGATTAGACCATTTCCATCGCATGCGTGATCTGATCTGTATTCTGTCCCTATACAAACCTATTGTACACGGATACATGCTGTACACGCTCAAGTTGGTGGAAATGAGGCCTAAGGCCTCATTCACACCAAAGATTCTCCGTATACAGCGCATAGACAGCAAATGCCCGTTCTCTGTCCGTATTCGTTTAGAATACACGTTAACAAATTAGACTATTCACACCGCACGCGTGATCTGACCGTATTCTGTCACACATACACACATATTGTACAGTTACGTGCTGTACACGGTCAAGTTGGTGTGAATGAGGCCTAAACATAACATCTCTTTTCAAACATGAAATAATCAGGTGAGTTTGTATTTTGTGAACACACACTGCTTGTCATAAAGGAACCTAACAAATTTGTATTTGAACACTTCATGTATACATTTGAAAGAAAAAGCGACAAGGTGTGTATTTAGTAGACATGGAACATAACATTTCCTTTTAAACAGGGCATAGCTGGCTTCCAGACATGCTATAGACAAGGCATCTGCACCTCTGGTATCTCAGAGCTCTTTGCTGTTCATTTTAGTTATACATCAGGTTCAGCCAACAATGAAACTTCGTCTATGCTATCACACTTCAGTGATATTTCTAATGAACAGTTTTATTAGATGTTAACTGAGTACAGACTCATCAGAATGTGTTGTAGACTGCAGCTGTTATGAGATTTTGAGGTACCAAAGCTTCAGATGTCCCCCATAACAACCAGAGGCGGAGCCAGAGGTTGTGAACATCTGGGGCTTAGCCCGGGGGGAGGGGGGGGTGTTCTTGGGGTCCTCCCCCAGAAAATTTTGGATTTCTTAGATGCAATTTCCTGCATTCTAGTCCATTTTTGAGGGATCTGTTAGACATGTCAAATCCTAAATCCCTTCTAATTCATAGCCTATATTCTCAGTTGCATGGCCTGCACAAGAAAATATGGAAAGAAACAATAACCACTTCATTACTGACTTCTAGAGATTCTTATGTAAACAATAGCAAAATTGAGACTCATGTTACACTAACTTTCAGTAAATTCAAACTGGGACTGCAGAGATGGATTACTTGTTTGTTTTTTTGTATGTTAGGAGTGGTATAAATAGACTGACAGGCACAATTTCACTGCATTTTCTACACTCTGTCACTATAGACCTATGCATGTGACATTAAAATATCCTCACTGTGCTTAGTGAACAATAGGCCCATGATTTTGTAGCTAAGTATGCTGTTGCATATACTTTCCACTAGATGGCAATCGAAGCTCAGGAATGGAGAAAATTACTAGTTAATGTATCATAACACCTTTAAAGTTATTCTTCACGTCCCAATTTCATTAACTCATTAACTTTTTCCTCGTACTTCATTTCAGAATTCTGTACAAAATAAAAAGAAGTACGAGGGGCTGGTTTACCAGGCTAGAATTATTATAGCAGCCTAACCTAGCTAGCGGATGTAAACAGCCAAGCTGTGGCTAGTAGCCTACCAAACGTCAAGACTGCCGTGCTAACCCAAAATAACGTTTTAATCACTGACCTGAACGTGTGACAACTTACTGGCTGCTGCTGATGACAAGGTACCCGTAGTTTTTTTAAGAAATGTCTTATGTCCATGGTTGAAGGAAGACAGACAAGTTCTGACAGAGGAGCGTAGACAAAGGAGACGCTAATGTTTAGAATTAGAACACATGCACGCCCTTGTTTTAGTGGGATTCTATTTTTGTAGTTGTGTCAGAAATGTGTAAAATAACAGCATTTTAAGAATGAGGGAAATGTGGGTTTTGTTGTAGGCCATTTGCCCATTAATCAGTTTTAAAGGTGTACTTCCACGAGAAACCGTTTAGTACTTGCTCTTTTGAAATACGATAGGTCACCCCGAGTTGCATATGCATGCTGCATATCAAAATGTTTTTCTATCCCCGTTTTCTATATCAGTCAAAAGAAGACAATAGGCGGAAAAACGACCCAATGCTAAAAGTGCCTCCGGCGTGACGTAGACGTGGAAATACATATAAGAGAAACTAACCGAATGGGCTTTAATTAAATAATGTTAGCCTGTTTGACTGACTCGCATAAGATTAGCAGGCTAGTTGAATGACTGAACTGCATTTAGCTGGGGACTTGCACTGTTTTGTCATGCAAATATTACCATTCTGAAACGTTTATTGACAAAAGGTCAGGAAGCGACTGTGCTTGTGCCATCTCTCCTTCCTCTTCGGAATCAGGATCAAACACATACGGCTGTATCTCCGTAGACATTCTGTGCGCAGTTTTAGCGCTGTCAAGTTGACTTTTCCCCTTTACCACTCTGCTATCAAGTTGACTGTGGGGCAAAGGAAGCTGCAGGGAGCGTGCCTCTGGTGAAATCGTGTCGTTCTCCCCGCCCCGCCCCCTCTACCAAACTAAAACAGCTTGAAACAGAAGCACTAGAACATTTTTTTTCCATTAAAACCAGCGCACCGGGCAATTATTAATACTAGAGAACACTGCAAAATTAATGAAAACACGATGGAAGTACACCTTTAATGTAATTTACAGGGAGCATATTCTCAGGGTTGTCATGATTTTTTAAAGCTTAAAAAGATTCGGGGCTTTTGACGTGAGATTCGGGGCTTCAGCCCCAAAAGCCACCCCCTAGCTCCGCCCCTGATAACAACCTGCTTTTCTGATCCTGTTCAGAGCAAACTGTGTAGTTAGTCCTTTTAAACCAAAGTGTTAAGTAATATGCTTCCCTCACACCCCACACAACGTTTCAACTTTAACTCATCATATCAGGTGCTTGAAATAATTTGGTGTGTGTTGTGCTGCCCTGGTGATCAAACCATTAGTTAATTCTCTCTTTCAAGGAACAGGGAATTAAAATTCCTTTGTTCACACGTGTTAAGGTCACGTGCTATAAATCCTCTAGGTGTTAATTTATTGAGCTAAAATCCTTTGTTAGATGACATTTCAAACCCCTTTCCTACCAAGGTTTGACAACCTAAAAAAAAAAACATTTTAAATAAACATTTCAGCCTTTTGTTGATCATTTATGCAAAGTTGCTATTTAAGGGTACTTTAAAGTATTGTTATCAGGCCATAATAAACCTATTAGAGTGTTATAAACACATGTTTTTTTTTTAAATACTGATTCATCCTCAGGGCACATTTTTTCAGTGTGCAAAATAAAAAAGACAAGCAAACATGTCTACCTTTTGGTAACATCTCCATAAAGAGATTCCTTAATGATATCTTCTGGTTTCAGGTGCATCTCCATCTTATTTGTGGAGTTCCAGTTCCAGTTTGCTAAAGATTACTCCACAACTGCTTGGATCCATTCCATCGTTGACTGCATGACCATGTTATGTGGTAGGTGCTACTATGTATCCTTCGTAAACTCCCCTCATATCAGAGCTATAATTGCATTACACTTAGCTGATGCTTTTAGCCAGAGCAACTTCCAGTTACTTACAGGGTTTTGGTTACAGTCCCTGGAGCGGTGTGGGGTTAGATTAAGTTATAGCTATAATATGTATTGCTAGCAAGTATCTTCACTTATCAATGGTTGTTAATGGCCTAAATGCCGACAGTTGACTTAGTCCGTAATGGCAATTTAATGTCACTTTTCTTCCTCCCTCAAAGATGATGGTAATGTTAAAAGGTGATGTTGTTCTGACTGTTTCAGCTCCGTTGGGTAGTTTCATTGGGAACCGTTTGTCCCACCGAGCGGCTGTGATGCTGGGCGGCATCCTGTCGTCCACTGGCCTGGTCATGAGCTCTTTCGCCACCAGTCTGGAGTTTCTGTATCTTAGCCTGGGCATTTTCACAGGTGTGTTGGCACAGAGAAGAATATCTTGCACTTAAACAAAGACTCATTTTCCAACTACCTTAAAGTTACAGTGGAGTTACAAGCAACAGTTGAGTTTTACTGTTTTTAAATCAATTCAGCAGATCTCCAGATCTGGCAATAATACTTCTGCTTTTAGCCTAGCATAAATCATTGAATTGAATAACACCAGTAGCATGTTTACTGGTCCAATCCGATTCAATGGTTTATGCTAAGCTAATAGCTGAAGTGCTACTACCACTTTTGGAGATCCTAATGTGATGTTAAGAGATCGTCTGAATGGATTGAAAAACGGTAAAACTTAACTGTTTAACTCTAAGGGAGTTTGAAAATGATCTGTCTGCCAAATCTGTGTATGTATCTAATGTGTGTATGTATATATGTATATATGTATGTATGTATGTATGTATGTATTTGTCTGTCTGTCTGCATTGTCTGTCTGTCTGTCTGACCCTATGTGTCCTGTCTTTTCAAGGCCTGGGATTTGCTCTGAGCTACACCCCTGCAGTGGCCATGGTGGGCATGTACTTCAGCCGGAGGAAGGCCCTGGCGTACGGCCTGGCCATGTCTGGCAGCGGCATTGGCACGTTCGTGCTGGCCCCGGTGGTGCAGCTGCTGATCGAGCTGTACACGTGGAGGGGGGCGCTGCTCATCCTGGGCGGACTGGTGTCCCACCTGTGCGTCTGTGGTGCCCTGCTGAAACCCACCGCAGAGCTGGAGCGGAGGGAGAACGACGAGGTCAAGAAGGGCCACGTGGTGGATTTACCCGTTTGTAAACAAGTTGGTGCAACGCTGACGCACACTGAGCCGTCGGACTCAAAACTCATCAATGAAAAACTTTTCGGTGACATACTGAAGGGAAATGGGCTGGGAGAAGATGAGCAGGGTGTTGTGAAGCAGACTGATCAGAAGTGTGCGGGTTGTACGGATGTCAGAAATGAAAACTTACACAATACCTGCTTGTTGCCAAAGCCTTTGGAAAGGAGTCAAGGAGACAAGGCGTGTGCAAACACACAACCAGCAGACACACAGCCAGGAAGCCAAGAGCCACCCAGCACACAGGTTAAACACTCAGACATTGCACATGTCATACATGAGAAATCAGACAGTATGAACACTGTGCCAAACCATTCTGAAACAAATCAGGTTGAAGAAGACACGACCACATGTGTCAATACTGATCCACTGACCCAACGCCCACCATGTACAAAGGTTGAACACTCAAAACAAGCAGACCCGATGCCCCCGGGTCTAGTGTTAGTTGCACCTAAGCTAACAGATGGCCAGCTATGTGACTCAAAGTTACAGGATGCTAAGCCTGTGGAGGCGAAACCGCTCGATAAGAACTGGGTCTCGCCCATTGTTCCAGTCAGAACTGGATGGAACACAAGGTGTCGACCTGCAGAGGGGTGTCACCTCTGTCTGCCCCCCACTGAGGAGTACGCCTTCCTGCTGATGACGGACTTCCTGCTGCTCTCTGTGTCCTTCCTGTTCTTGGCCTATGGCTGCAGCGTGCCCTTCGTGTATGTGGTACCTTATGCGCTCAGTGTTGGTGTTGGCCACCAGCAGGCGGTGATGTTGATCTCCATCATGGGCGTCATCAGCATTGTGGGAAACGTCACCTTTGGCTGGATGACTGATTGGAAGTGAGTTGGAAGAATCAGAAGCGATTCCAACATCTCTTCTTGGATTGTTTTACACTGATTAAACGTCCGTTATTTAACCAATACACAGTTCTGGAAAACAATAAGAGACCACTGTAAAATTATCAGTTTTCCTGATTTAACTATACATATATGTGTGAGTAAAGGGAATATTTTTGTTTTATTCTGTAAACTATTGCCAATATTTCTCCCAAATCCCAAATTCCAAATTCAACTGACACTGGAGAGGAATGGCTCTCACAAGTAGAGATGCTGATTTTATGAAAATTTGCCGTGGTTAATATTTCCAGAGCTGTATGTTCATTATAGTGCAAGTTTTAAACTAACTTGAAAAGATTCATGCAGCAGGTTGCCTTATTTTTTAAGCAGGTTCTAAGCAGCACTTTCTACAGTGTAGTATGACCGACAATAGAGACCCTGTTGACTGACTGGTGAACTCTGCGCCCTGTCTTCAGCTGTCTGAGGCCGTACCGGATGGTGAGTTACATGCTGGCCGTGGGACTGGAGGGCTTCAGCTGTTTCCTGGTGCCACTGCTGCAAAGCTTCCCGCTGCTGGTGCCCTTCGCTCTGCTCTATGGCTACTTTGACGGCGCCTACGTGGCTCTCATTCCTGTGGTGACGTCGGACATCGTGGGGCCCACCTACCTCTCCTCGGCCTTGGGCGTGGTCTACTTCCTGCATGCAGTCCCATACCTCATCAGTCCACCAATCGGAGGTCAGTTCCGCGCAGAGCAGCAGCTCTTGTCCAAACCTATAATCTAATGCTAATTGGCAGTATATCATTTTCAGCCTATAATACGTTTGCTAATTAAACACACACACACACAAACACACACACATTCAGGCAGACACACACACACACACACAAATCCACAAAATGAATCATAGTTATATACAAGCTTACCATTCTCTCTCTCTCTCTCTCTCTCTCTCTGTCTGTCTGTCTGTCTGTCTTTAATCTTTTAATTTCTCTGATCAGGTTGGTTGGTGGACCAGACTGGATCTTACATGGCCACATTCATACTGAGTGGGCTTTCTGTCATGACCAGCTCGGTGGTGCTGGGCTCTGTCTGTCTGCTTAGACACTGCTGCCGGCCACACTCTGGAGCCCGTGGCACCGGTTCCAACCAAATGGACTTCATTAAGCCACCCAAAGAGCAAAATGCCAGTGTTCCCGCCGCCACCATTATCTGAACGCACACAGCGCCTCTGCCTTCGTGTGAAAAGGGGGTAACACGTCAGTGTAATTTGACCTTTTTGGGGAAATGCCACTGATGCTACCAAATATGATGCCTGAAGAGCAGGCTTGCTTAAGGGCCAAATTTAGCGTGCCTTTAGAAAGTGCGGGAAAGTGATTCAAAAGCATGTCATGGCACTGGTCATGACATCTACCGTTTGAAGACTACTTGAAGTTCTGGCGCCATCTATAGTTTTCTGCCTGAACACCTTAAATGTCAATGTCACAGACATTGCTCTCCATGTGAGACAGTGATGTCTTGCAAAATAATAGCGTCAACCCCTGTAATGCCAAACCTGTTTGACGAGGTGGGAACATCATACCAAATGTTTTGTGAAATCACATGAGGCTGGCTGATTTTAGCAGTAGGTCATTTAAAGTGTCACTTTTCTAGACATTAGTTAATATGCTTCACTTCATGATTGTTAAACTGAAGTATCTGAAGTATCGATAATAACAGTAATAGATATTGCATCTAATGTAAACAAAAAACTCAGATAAGTGCCAGTACTTGATTTCTATTTATTTTATACCTCAGCTCAGGGTAATGTTTTCTTTATTTCATGTTACTAATTCATATGTGTGTAACATTCTGCACATGGAAAGGCTAATAATTAAGCAGTCAACGTAAAGCAAAGGGAATGGGTCTATTAAAAGGGGACATAGAATAGATAATGGAGTATTGTACTTTTTCTCTTAAAATAAAATGCATTCGACTTTGATTTACCAAAAATAAGGTTAAATGCAATTTCACAAGCCCAATAACATCTTACATTTAGACTGGGGATTAAAATGGTGCACTTAGGCTAAATGGCACCCTCTTTTGGCAACCACTGGAACTGTAGTGGATTAAGGTGGTGTAGCTACCGGGCGATGACGCAATATCGCAGATTTGTGTGTATCAATGCTCCCCTTGACAGAATACGTAGTACTCACGTCTTCATAAACATAGACATCCTATAGGCCTACATATCCATCCTGTATAGGATGTCTATGTTCGTAAAGATCAGTTGCCCTTTTGATTAAAGCTGTTCGCTCCTCGCTTTTCTTTCTTAAAGAGATACTATGCAACTTTAAATGGAGCTCCCCCTTGTAAGGTTCTGGATTCAAGGATGACTATTCTGAATGAGCACAACAGAGGAGTTTGCGTTATCACAATAAAGGGTGCTTCAGAGGAGCTCCCATGCTGCATGCTCTTGTGTTTAGTTAGGTGCCACACCCCACTGTATTTTTATCTGTGCTCTGCCAACATATGGTGTGGAGACCTACCTAGGTCATCCATAGGACATGACACTTAAGGGTATAATGTATTGTGGATAATGCTATGAGATTTACATGTCATGTTTGGTTTCATTCCGATGGTCTCAATGTGAGTGGTACACTGGTCTCAGTTCTGAATCAGACTCGGGTTATTCTAATCAAGATCTCAGATCCTAAGGTTACTAAGTAGTGTGAGGCAGTGGGCTGTCTCCAACCCCCCTGCCCCCAAGATAACACCTCATGGTGTGCTGAACAACTGGCATCAGGTTGGCTACTTAAGGCAATGCTTGTGAAAAATTCATTGAGGTGTCTCCTTCACCTACGACGCTCCCACACGCTGTGTGTATCTCTCTCACCCTCTCTCTTTCTCTCTCTGTCTTATTTGGGGTTTTGTTTGATTTCTTTATATCTCTGGTAGATTTGGTCATCTGCTACATCTGCTTAATAAACTGTTCATTCATTTACCATTTTTATATATCTCCTCCGTTGGTCTGAGAAAGTGGATCCTTACACCCTGGTGTCTCCAAGTAAATGGACACTCATAAAAATGAACTGCTTTCCGTTCCCCTCACCCTGTGCATGTGTTTTCAACTCAACTGATCAGAGTAACCAGCGAATACGAAAGTAGTCATGTCCACCGAGGTAAGTAAAATCTGAATTTCTTCCGAATTCAACACGATTCTACTTCGTGTGATATTCGAGACTTTGTGAGTCTAAAGGTGATGATACACGGGCAACTTTTTCCAGCAAAGTTGGGCAACAATATGATTTACTCCTACTTTTCAGATGGGATGATCACCAAACGTTGGCTGCAGCTGATGTGAGTTCACCTGATAAAAACATGGTGCCTAATATGAGTGATAGAGTGCCCAAATCACATCCGTTTGTATCATTGCCTAACATTGCCCAAAAAGTTGCCCAGTGTATCATCATTTTAAGGGTGGCGGGACAGACACCCTGATATTGCAAGCGTGTGGAAAGGTGTGGTATTTGGACCATTGGGACATGTCAAAACCAATGTTTTGGAAAGACAAAATAGTCCCTACCAGTATTTATCATTTTATTTTTATATATCAAAATATATTTATTCACATATGTTTTGCAAACTCAATAGTATACTTTGTGAAGTATAGATTGTTAAACTTGGATTTTGTCAGATCTAAAAGTACTTTTCATTTTAACATGAACATTGACTTAAACATTTTTCAGGTTAATTGGTAAATACAAATGTAATTTAAGTTTATAAATGCTTGTATCTCGATTATTCATTTAGGATACAAACTCAACATATCGGTACTTCTTTGTTTAACAGTACCTTCCATTTGCAACATTTCTCATTAGAAATTATAAATAAAGTATTCGTTCAGTATTATGTTATCATATCATATGTATTATGCCGTGCTTGTGCATGTAAATGTATGGGGTGGGGCAGGGATTGGTATTGTCTCTGGCAAAGCTGAGATCAAACCTACGCCTTCCTCTTACAATGGTAACTCTGAAATGAAACTGTGCCACCTAGGACAAAAATGTAGGCTATTTTCTGCATGCTGGTGGAATGTGGGTCTGTCTGTTTTTTTGCCATGCAACTATTAATCTCCTAACTCAGAATGATCACTAAACATGACAAGTCAAATAAACATTTCACACACACACATACAGGCCTGCTGACACTGACAGTCTTGGCTGGGCCTGGGACAACATAACCCCCCCCCCCCCCCCCCCCCCCCCCCAGGTGACCAGTTCTGGGGCCCCCCTTTTCCAGGTCCCGGGACAAGAGACCCGTTTGCCCCCCTCCATCAGTGGGCCTACACACACACACACACACACACAGCTAAGGTGTTTAGTGTACACTGTGGGCCTAGGGAGCACTGCAATTTAAAATCCTGTGCATGACCTGTACTGTACATATGGTTTTTGACAATAAGGCTGACTTTGACAGTCATATGACAAAGAGGTGGATTATTTCATTTTACTAATTTATTCACATGATTTACATTGATTGTTACACGATTATTTGATCTGAATATGTGCAATGAAACAATGTTTCTTGGCAGAGAATTTGCTTCCTTTGTTTTACTGACAGATTGAAGTCATTTACAACGTTCACACACACACGCAAACACACTGCGATGACAAAGGGGCATTCTTTCATTTTACTCATTTAATCATATGATTAACATGACTGTTACATGATTTTTTCTGTAAAATATATATTTTCAATTGCAATACACAAATATAAAACAGAACAAAATAGGCATATAAATCAAAGAAAATTGCAGAGAAACATATAGTTTGTGACTGTGGATTGTACTTATTTGAATCTACAATGTTTCTTCTCCCAGTATCAAAGTAGGCAACACCACTGGAAGAAGTTAAAAATAGTCATAAAAGTAATGAAAACAGATGCCTCCGAGCATTCCATAAATGAGCCCCACATCTTTTTCACATATTTTCCCCTTAACCTCGTGTGCCAATTGTTACATGGCGATACAGTGCAGTAGACCTTCAACCCAACTTTGCTTGCTTGGTATATAAACAGATTTCCATGAAGTATACAATATCTGACTAAATATATATTTACTCCCCACCTCTCTGTAACTTTGATTTACAGAATGTCAGAAACACTAACACAGATAAATACACTTCAACTCAGCAACACGGAGAATAAGTTTACTTAAAGAAACACACCCACACACCAGAGCTGAATGCCTGGGCTATCTGTCCAACAGATTGCTAGCTAAGCAGATAACTGCACAATAAAAGCTGATAGCTGCACAATAAAATAGATTAAAAGTATACAAAGAGTGCAAAAATACATGTCTTTTTCTCGGAAAATAATCTCATCATAATTTCTTCAGAAACAGCTCTCCGACGTGTCTACAGCTGACGCAGAGCAGGTTGAGCAGGAAGACACAGACTTCCTCGCACCTCTCATGGCCTCCATATCTGACGATGGATGCGAGTCGTTTTATGCAATGGTCTTTGTGGTCAGAGGCGACGGGGATCTGCACTACTTCCATGTACACGTCTATCACCTCTGAGGTCACAGGCTTGTTACGGAACTTGTAGTCTCCGTATCTTCTTAACACGAGCTGTTTCTCAGCATCTGTGAGGTGTTCTCGCTTTAAAAGATTTTGGTATACCTGATCTGCAGCATCACTATTGCCCGCGTGTGCGTGTATCGCGGCAAGATCAATGCTCCCCTTGACAGAATACGGAGTAGTTACGTCTTCATAAAGATCAGCTGCCCGTTTGATTAAAGCTGTTCGTTCCTCGCTTTCCTGCTTTAATGAAAAGACCTTCCGCTTCAAGCAGTTAGCAAGGTTCTTTTTTGCACGGACTGACTGTTGAAACGTTTCCACCATTTTCTCTGCGACATCTATGGCTTTGTCATAGTTGTTTAAGTAATACATAAGCAGATAAAGAATGTTACTAAGGCCACTGAGGCTTCCAGAGGCAATCAATTTGTCTGCAAGTCCGTTTGCTTCTTGCAGGGCTTTCTCGTGTTCATCGCCATATGCGAGTGAGTTAATGAGATAGAGCGCCCCCAAACAAACATCATCGTTTGCATACATCTCTTTTGCAACCCTGAGCTGATCAATCATTTCTCTTTGTAAACCTGGGTTACTTTTGAAGTCTGCTTTGGTGTAACCTTTTTCCATGGCAAGGGCGAGGCCTTTGTGAAATTGTCTGTTCAGAGGATTACCTGTCAGTGCCATTTTGAAGCACTCTATAGCACGTCTCTTATGGCTGTTGTCAAACTTCAACAGGGTCCAGCCTTTCTGTGCACTTAGCTGTGGGTGCATCTGGGAACCCTCTGGAGTAGGAAAAGCCTGCTGAAGTCTACCCACTTCTTCCAGACAAGCTTGACTCTTCTCTAGCTCCCCCTGATGGAAATATACCCAGGCCATGTTTGCCTGATTCACCAACAGGACACACTCTTCCTGCTCTTCCTGCTTCTTGATAAATGTCTCTCCTTCCTTCAAGAACGCCACGGCTTCGTCAGTAAAGCCCTGGGCATGAAGGACGTACCCAAGGTCGTTGTATACATGGCACATCCAGGTGCATCCACACCGGAGACGATCCTGGAGGTCCTGTTCAAGTTTCTTCAGTGTAGATGGACTACTGTCTAACTGCCAGTTAAAATGACACTCCATGCTTTCCAACTGAGGTCGTAAGTCACTAAGGGAGGCAGAAGGAATTTCATGTAAATGAGAGTTTGAATTTACCTAAAGGGTATATTTTGTCCAAACCTAGGTACTGTAACAAACATTTGACATCAACATTATTAATCATAATAATGAATTAATTATAACTCATTAATGAAAATTAAAGATGTTTAGTATGCTAAAGCCTGATATTGTTTGTGATTTCATACTAAGCCATTCAGTTGGCAGTTTGGAAATGATTTTTTTATCTGTGTCCCACGTGACCAGATCCTAAATTTGAAAACTATATCATAACCAAATCCTTATCAAACACTGAAAAGTGTCTGCATTCATTAGTAAGCTTACTAATATCATTTCCTTCATTAAATATTATGTACTTTTACTCCCTGGGGACACTAACAACCGACTGCGCCTAAATGAACTTTCCTCATCTAGTGCCTCTGGTTTGCAAGGACTGCCGACCTATGTTCACATAAGAGCCCGCATTAACAGGGCATTGCATAGTTCTAGCGCCACTGGACTACAAAGATTGCTGACTAGGGCCTACAAGGACTGTCCACCCATGTACACGCAAGAGTCAGTTTACAACTGTATTCATCTGCTCCGGCGACACTGGACTGCAAGAAATGTTGTCCTGTGACAACCGTGCTAAACTGTAAAGCACTTTGAGCTGCATCTTGCATGTATGAATTGTGCTATACAAGTAAAGTTTATTATTATTATTATTATTATTATTATTATTATTATTATTATTATTATTTTAAGATCGACTTACGCCATCACGAGGAGACTTTCTGTTGTCCTGTTGTCTCTTTCCAGCTCTTGTAGGTATTCCCTAGCTTGATGCACCAGCTGCTTCCACCTACCAAACCTTTATAATGTCCAGTATATGTTTGTTTTACCATGGTAAGAGCCACACCTTTTAAAGGAAATGTCAGCTACCTGAAATGAAATGAAACTGTGCCACCAGTAAGACAAGAATGTAGGCTATTCTCTGCATGCTGGTAAAATGTGTTTGGTTTCTGCACCAATGTCTAAGCATTCTGTGGCGTCGTCCGGTGTGTAACTCCAAAGTAGACAGTAGGCTACAATACTAAGGAAGATAAAGCAGGCTGAAGCGTTACAGAAGCATATTTTATTGTATTTTACTGAAGAAGCCGAAAAACAATACAGGTAGTGCATGGAAACAAACGTTTTGGGATAACTTGATAATTTGAAATTAATTGATGAGTAACAGTGTGTATGGCAAGAATGATTTTGGGCACTGTAAGAGCAACACATATTAAAGGAATTATAATTCATTGACATGAAATGAAACTGTGCAACCACAAAGCTATGACAGGAATGAGGGCTACTCTCTGTAAGCTGCTGGAATGTTTGTTTGTTTCCTGCTGTGCAATTATTTATGTCTCAACCTAGAATAATCACTAAACATGACAAGTTTAACCTTTCAATTCAGCAAAATAACATTTACAACGTTCACATACACACACTGACATGACAAAGGCGTATTCTTTCATTTTACTCATTTATTCACATAATTTACATGATTATTACATAATTATTTCATTTGAATATGTGACACTTATTATTATATAAAAGACATGAGGCTACCCTCTTTACCTTTAACTTCATAACCACCATTTACAATACCTTTCCAATACGCAAGTAAATATGAACCTCCTGTGAGTATCCTACAGATGTTAACAGGGACAAAAACATGGTAACTGTTACTATTTCATTAAGATCTGCTTTGAGATAACTTGATAATTTGATATTAATTTACGAGCCACATTGTGAATCATGTAAGACAATCCAATCTATACATTATTTTAAAAAACATATAATACAGCCATAATTTGCATCAGATACTTGATCAGATCATTGAAAGAATGTTCTTGCTTAAAAGTATTTTTTTGTTTGTTTGTTTTTTGCTATTTGACTGTCAACAATAACAAACACTATAATTGACAGTTCTACTCAGGTACTTCCATTGAGCTGAAATATTTCCCTTGAATTACACAACTATGACATTGGCAATGCTAAACACTTTAGCCCGTGAACTTGACCAATGTTGTTTATTATGAGACACAATGCACAAATTAATCTGAAGATCTCCTCTTCTTTAGTCTACTTTTTAAAAAGTCACATGCATTATAGTTTAGAGTATTTTTTTTTAAAGAAAATTACTTGATTTATAAAGGAACATTATTTTTGTGTATATAAGAGCACATTATTAGGAGCGTTAACTGAGTAAAACAAAATATGAACAAAACATCTGAACATCATATTTTACAACTATATGAACAGATCAGCTGCACAACATTAATTTTGTTCAAGGTTCAACAGAAACTCTTGGATTTCTTCACAACTGGGATGTTTGCAGTTATTAGCAATTGACCTGAGGATCCGGATGCTGTTTTTTCTTTCCTTAGAATGTATTTGAATTTCTGCAGCCTTTTTGTGATACTCAGTGGACTCAGATGTGGATTTTTTACACCAGAATAGGTGGCTTGCATATCTACTGTACAATAGCAGTAGGGCTGGAGGATCCAGATCTTCTTTTTCTTTGAGAAGATCCAAATATATCTCATCTGCTTTCCCTGTGTTCGCAGATTTGGCATATATTGCTGCAAGATCAATTTTCCCCCTAAGATAGTGAGGGAAAAGCCTGGTAACCTCCTCATAAATGGGGATGGCCTTTCTCATCATCTCCCTGACTCCCACATTTTCTTCTGGATTAAAAATCTTCCACTTGTAACAAAGGGCCAGCTGTTTTTTGGCATCCCTGTCAGAGGGGTATTTCTTCTCGAGCTCCTCTGCAACGTGCAAAGCTGAATCCAGTGAATCATGTACACGTAAGAAATGAAGAATAGATCCAAGATCTACAAGAGGTGGCTGTAGATGCTGAGCTAGAGTATGGGCCTCTCTCACAATCTCCTCTGTCTTCCGGCCAGTATCTGCCAATGCATTCAAGTAGAGAATTGAAATTTGTATGTCCTGTGGATTTATTCTCTTGGCATGTTTGATCTGCTGGAAGATTTCTTCACTCATCGCTTTGTCACCCCTGTCACAATGAAGTCTATATTTGGCCAAAACAAGGCCTTTGTGCCACTCTTTCCTATCTGGGTCTCCTATCAAAGCCTTTTCAAAATTACTTATTGCTTGTTTCCTGTAATCAACACCAAACTTCATCTGGCTCCAGCCTTTCTCTCCGTGCACCTCCGGATGCAACTCACATCCAGGTGGGGCTGGAAAGTCCTCCTGGAGCCTGGCCACTTCCTCCAGGTAATGCTGGCTTTCTGCCGGCTCATCCAGAAGACAGTGCAACCACGCCAGGTTGGCTTGGTTCACCATGAGGCGTGGTCCTCTGCCATCCTGCTCCTCCTGCTCTTGGAGGATCACCGCAGCCTTTCGCAGGCACGTAAGCGCTTTCTCCGCAGGCTTGCCAATTTTGTAGTATATGTATCCCAGCAGGTTGTACAGGTGGCCCTTCCAGGAGCAGTCACTTTTGCTGAACATCTCCAGAATCTCTTGCTGCTGGTGAAGACGCCCAACTTTGTCACTCAGTGTCCAGGTGAAGTGGCACTCCAGCTTCTCTAGGCGCCTCATCACAGCAGTCTTCTGTGCGCTAGCGGGAGAGAGAGAGAGAGCGAGAGAGAGCGAGACAGAAAGAGAGTTAGATGAAGAGAGAGATTAACAGAGAGAGAGAGATAGAGGGAGAGACAGAAAGACACAGAGAGTTAGACGAAGAGAGAGATTAACCGAGAGAGAGAGAGTAAGAGAAAGTTAGATGACAAGAGTGATTAACAAAGAGAAAGAAATAGAGAAACAGGGAAATAATTACTTTTCTACTATTATACACAAAACACAGATGCATGCACTACACAACAAAGCCATTCTCACATCGATGCCACTGTATCTCCAAGAGCCCTATAGTGTATGGCCTTGGAAAAATCTACAAATCAGTTGTCTGTCAAGATTGTCATTCATCCAGGTCATGGTAGTCAAAAGAGCTAGGTTGTAAGCAGCTGAACTTCTTTTAAGAGCTTGAACACGTTTCACCTTTCATCTAAAAGGCTGAACTGAAGAAGCTAAAACTGTGTCTAAAAGTAAGTAAAAATCACTATGTTAGTAATACATGACCCAGCATGAGATAAAACACACCAATAGTCTATGTGTAAGGATATAACTTCATGTTGTACTTACGCCATTATGGTTTGGAATATTGTAGCGGTAAATTGAAAGATGATGTCTTCTCTCAGAAACTCTTCCGAAGATCTCGGAGCTTCCTACAAATGTCCTGGGTATTTATAGGCCCACGACCTTATCTGGAAAGTTTTAACAATCTGATACATCGACCACATGGTTGAAGGTCAGATAAAGGCAAGGCATTAGACTGGAGTAGTAAAGTAGAAGTCTTTATTGTCACTATACAAAGTATAGTGAAATGTTGTTTGAAGCAGACAACAAGAAGACAGTATATGAGAATAAGAATTCTTTACAGCAATATATACTACTAAGTACTATAAAACAATATAAAAACAATATGTACATTTAACACTATATAAGCTGAGTGGTGTGATGTGACAGAGTCAGACAGCACAAAGTCCAATGTAATTGCGCAATTACATTAACTTGCGATTCTGTAAAACAGAAAGTTTACTGAAGCAAGTCAACTCAAGTTACTTTATTTATATAAGAACAACGGATGTTGACCCAAAGTGCTTCACAATAGAGACTAAAAAATACATAGATCAAAAGGAGTATACAAGAAAGACAAAAATTGGGTATATATGGGATATAGGGAGCTAGAGATGTGCTATTGTGCACAAAATGTTTAACTCAGTCTGCTTTGAATCTAGTCATTTTAATGTGTTAAAATAGGTCAATCATGTCACACTTACATATATTGATATATTTACATATGAAACATACATATGATATATTTAACTAGAAACGCACTCAGAGAGTCCGCCAGGCCAGCTCAGATCACCACCAAATTCGAATCACTCTTAATTTAGCCCATTTTTGACCTACCCTGAAAATCTCATCAAAATCCATCCATAACCTATTGAGTTATGTTGCTAACTAACAAACTAACAAACAAACAAACGCTAATGATTACATAACCTCCGCTGGCGGAGGTAAATATTTTGACAAGGTCAAGGGCCATCATTAATTGCTTAACAAAAAAGCTATTTTATGATTATTGTAGGCTCAGACATGCCTTTAGGATGGTCCATTAGAATAGTCTTATCTTAGGGGTGAACACAGCATGCCACATATCTTGCTGAAAGCGGAAGAGACTAGTCTCTTAAAGTGCTTCATGACAGCTGTTTTATGACCACTGACTAAGCACAGGGATGCCCTAAACCACCTACCCTACCTAGAGATAATAATGTTAGAACATCATTAGAACATTTTTATGACTAGCCTTATCCTGTAGGTAAACACCACATGACACATCTCTGTCATGTCTTTATTCTGCAGAAATAAAACCAAACGAACCAAGAGAGGCCTTCCCTTGAAACCGGAAGCCACCCTGGAACTAATCTGATAACATGATGAGGCCAGATTACATTACTACAGTCCCTATTATGTAAGTGTGCATTTCCCCTTCTTTTTAAAGAACAGTGTATATGCAGTTTTAAAATAATAATAAGGTATCTTTTTACTTGGAAAAAATGTTAATGATAAAGGTTGTTAGTTATCTATGCTTGGGTAAATACTCTTTCCATGTAGCCTACACATCTTGTCAGTGTGTAATGTTGTCTGGTGAGTAGTTTGCGCAGCGCAAGTGTTAAGCTGAAGTGACATTCCAAGTGATGTCCTTAGCAGGTGTCTCCTGCATTTAGTTTGTGAATTTGGCCTTGGTATCTTGGTGTTTTTAACTTCTTGAGTAAATATCATGCTACTACTCATCAACATAAGTGAAATGGATTAACCCTTATTGCCTTCCTTTGTTGAAACGTGTATTCTTATATACCTTACTGTTCGTCCTCACAGTTACATTTCCCACGGTTATAGCCCACACAGTTGCCATGTATTGTAAATCAGTTACATAATGTGCAAATTGTACCAGGGATGTCACTAGACAACCGTGCCTGCTCTGACCAAGTAGCAGGGGTGCCGTATAGCTGTGGAAAGTTGGGACGAGTCCACGGGCTCTCCACATACAGGGCGTCCTCGCAGAACAAAATTACCAGCGTTATTCTCTCTGAGCATGTGAGCATGACATGCAACTTAATAACCTGCGACTTGAGTTATCTTGCCGGACACGCCCAAACGTTGTTGGTGAGTGAATCTGTTTATCCATGGACCACATGGCAAAATACTAAGACTACGATGGACTGCACTTGTCGTCCATTCATTTTAGAGGACTTCTGCCATCAACTTAACTTGCCAAGGAACAGACATTTTGGATAAAGACTGTTTGCCCTCCCGACGTCTGGTGCACGTCTGCCGGTTATGGCAACAAGAGGTAAGGGATACGGAAAGGAACTGCGGCATTATGGATGGAAATGCCGGCGATTAAGTCTAATGCGAATACTTAGAAACTGTAAGTTTGTCGTCCCATTAAGTTGTAGTAGCCCACTTATTTGACACTGACAGACAATATTTTCATTATGAAACAAAATATTTCAGTTGTGCTTCGAATGACTCATCATCTTGGGGTCCTCACCTTTACCCATGTAGCCTAGTTCTGTTGGGATTAGAAAAAAACGTTATAGCCTACTGCTATCCAACAACAGCTGCACACACTTTATTCCTTAATATTTGTGTTACACTGCTTGATTACTCCATTACCGTTCAACATGGGACATTAGCCTCAATAGCAAGGCATCCTTCTGGTCACGACCTCTCTCCTCCTTGTAGATATGTCGTTCGGATAATAAAATCAATATAGCACTAACGCTATACACAACACAACGAACGACTGTGAGAAGAAATGCTACTGTTAAGTTCTGCAGCCTTGCTTCCAAACTCCAGAACTTGCTGCTGCTGCGGCGAGTGATGGAGATACGCAGGAAAAATAAATAAAAACAAATCCCCAGCAGATGGCGCTAGTATCATGTCCATATCTAAGTGTTGTATAGGAGTTCACCACAGCACTGTCGCATCATTTACTATTTCATCCGTGAGTGTTTTCAGGTAATTTCGTCTGTCTTACAACATGTTATTGATTTCAATTACCATCTGAAGTAGGTTAATAAATTTGACTACTAAACTTGGTGTATTCACCCTATGCCCGATGTAATAGGTCTAAGTCAGTGCATTTGCGCCTTTACTAGTTTGGATGGTTCCAGAGCTTTGTGTTTTTATTTTAAATCAATGTCTGGCACTCTTTATACAGTTTCTTTGCTGCAGAATTTTGGCGTTTATATGCTGGAGATTACATTTAGTCCTTCCAGTGTATACTTGGCTAAACTGTGCTGTTCTGGCAGTGAAACATATTTGATTGGCCCACGAGAAACAGATGAAGAACACACTGACAGAGGTGCACTGCAAAACAGTGTGAACGCAGGTGTGTCTGGAGATATCTTAGCCCCCATGCAACGGTGCCAGTTATTTTTGCATGAACCTGAGAGATCAGAGTCAACATGGTGTCATGTATCCACAGAAAGGACATTATTTTGCCACATTACCGGCCAGTGTTTAGCTGTGAGGAAAACGTTTCTCTGTGCAAAATGGATTGTAGCATTTTCAGCGAAATTTAAGCACACAGACCCAATATCCCAATATATGTGTTGGATTGCTGGGTATGCTGGATTAGTGCCAAGGGCCTATCAAGGAAAAACTCTCATACTTGACTCAGGAGTGCATTACTCACACAGATGTTCAATTTTTGCTGCCTCTTCACAACTATAGTTATAATGTTGCAGTGGATTAAAATGTTGGGTTAGGGGGGCTCCCAATCAATGTAAATGTTGGTTTGGGGTGTTCCCGGTTAATGTTGGGTCCTTGTAAACATTAGGTTGCTTGTTCCAGATGCCAACGCTGACAATCCCCCCCCACACACACACACAGCATAGCTTTGCTACCCGCCTCCTGCCACCCTCATCTCCTCTCCACACACGTTTGCCCAACCCCACCTCAACACTGTTTACTGCACACGCAGCGCCACCGCCACCAAATTATGGCCAATTATCTTGCTGCTGAATAAAATGAACTACGGTCGATTAAACTACCTTTCACCAAAGTGAAGTGAAGTGAAGTGAACTGATGTTCATGATGCTTGAACACCAAAAGGCCACAACGGCCTTTGGTTTGCCAGTCTGTCTTTGTAGCACCCCTCGTTGGGGTACGTTAAGAAAATGTACTCCAAGGTATGATTAGGCGGCTCTGCAAAAACATTGGCAAAGGAACATTCTTTTGATAAGACTAAGTAGGATAAGTTGCTGGATGTACACTAATGTGCAAAGGTCTTAGGCAAGTGTGTAAAAATTGCTGTCAACTAGGAATGCCTTCAAAAATAGAAGTGTTAATCGTTTATGTTCATCAATTAACAAAATGCAGTGACTGAACAAAAGAAAAACCTAAATCAAATCAATATTTGCTGTGACCACCCTTTGCCTTTAAAAGAGCATTAATCCTTCTAGGTCTATTGCATAGAGTTTTTGAAGGAACTTGGCTGGTAGCTTGCACCAAACATCTTGAAGAACTACCACAGATCTTATGTGGATGTATGCTTCCTGACATATACAACCAATTTGGGGTAATTGGGTGATCATACACCTGACTATAATCCTGCAAAATCCCTGACTTTGTGTGTACCCTAGGCATTCCTAGTTGACAGCATTTTTTCACACCTGCCTAAGACTTTACTGTATTACTGTACTGTATGACATTACTGTATGTTAGCTAGTTTTTGTGATCTGCCAGCTTGCTGAGTCAGTTTTAAGCAAAATATTTTTTTCAACTGCTTTAAATAAACCTTTTAATGTTTTTTTTAGCTACATTGGGTCTATGTAGCTACATTGGGTCTATTCAGGACACCTGCAAAGAGTTTTTTTCCAAATATAGACTAGCCCCACCCTTACCTCCGAAGAAGTGTATGCAATTAAGGATCAGCTCCACCCTCCTTACCTGTTGTGCGGCATGTGTGAGAGTAGTGAGGGTGTGTTTAATGTGGGCGAGGCCTTGCCAGCATGCACCGTGTGTGTGTGTGTGTGTGTGTGTGTGTGTGTGTGTGTGTGTGTGTGTGTGTGTGTGTGTGTGTGTTGGTGGGTGGGTGGGTGGGTGCCTGTTACCTACATTATTGATGAGGAGACAGAGAGTCGCGCATTCTCAGTGGCGGGGCATCTCACGCGCTTGGACTGGGGATGGGCACACGTGAGAGCCTGTGTGCACGCACGCGCGCGTGTGTATGTGTGTGCATGTGTCCGTCGGTGTATGCGCAAGCGCCCAGGAGTGTGTGTGTGTGAGTGTGTGCCGTGCTGTGCTGTGCTGTGTGCTGCTGAGTGCTAGTGTGGGTAGAGATGGGGGAACAGAGTGCAGTACAGCAGCAGCAGCAGCAGCAGCATCCTCCTTACGAAGGCATCTGTAACTACGCCCAGAAAATCACCTCCTGCTTCGGACTGGACGGTAGGAGAGCTGAGGCAGCAGCTTACATGGCATGCAAACACCCAGGCAGGAGATGCTCTGCTTGTGCGTGCATCTGTGTGTGTGTGTGTGTGTGTGTGTGTGTGTGTGTGTGTGGGTGGGTGTGCGCGTATGTGCATGCACGCGTGTGCGTGTGAAAGACAGTTGTTTTAATTTGTTTCTGCGTGGCGTGTTGATGAATAGTCTTGTATACTGAATCTGAGTTATTGTCATCTTTTTATGGATGCTACTCTATTTTTTTGTTTGTTTGTTTGTTTGGATTTGGTGCATGTGGGCTTCCATTTGTGTGTTTGTCTTTGTGTGACGACTAGATTTGTGTCGCGGGCTGCAGCACGCAGGCACCATGGAGAAGGCATAAAGCAGCACTGTTGAAGAGGGTGACAGGATGAGGGATGGAGGGAATTGGGGGGATTGGGGGGGGGGGGGGGCGCTATCTGTGGGAGTGGGAGTGGAAGGGGAAGCGCTGCAGAGAAGCCCGCTGTCAGCCCTGCTCCTGCCGGCTGCTGTGTCACCTTTGTGCCCCCCCCCCCCCCAGTTAGCCCAGCTTCTGCACTTGTTCATAGCAGCTTAAAGAGACTTAAAGTAGATGGGGAACGGGAGGGAGGGTCTGTAGTCTGGATATCTTATTTCAAATGACAATGTGGAGAGAGGAAAGAAGGGGGGAGATGGGTTGTGGAGTATCTTTAGAGTGCCTATTCTTAGCGATCATGACGAAGGATTTTGGTCAGGAGAAACAAAGGGGAGAGGATGTGGGCCACGCCCTTAGATGCCCCCTGAGTCTCACGGTTAAATGATGAGGTCAGCAAAGGTGGGGTGATGCAATGTATGCTGGAAACATAGAATGTTAAATGGAGTTGTGAATTCAGGTAGCGACCTCCTCTGGTTTTACCGTATTTTTTAATTATTTGAACAGTGCACAGCTATGTTTTTTTCTCACTCTCAGTCCTAATGGCTTGGTCTGATATCTGTGAGTGTGTGTGTGTGTATGTGTGTGTGTGTGTGTATGTATGTGTGTGTTTACGAGAAAGAGAGAGCGAGAGTGAGGGTGTGTGTGTGTGTGTGTGTGAGTGTAGGTGTATGTGTGTTAATGTTTGTATGTGTGTGTTTCTGTGTATATATATAAATATGTGTGTGGTGATGTGTGTAGGTGTGTGTGTGTGTATGTGAGAGAGAGAGTGTGTGCTCTGATGGGATTCACCCTGGGAAACAGGAACTGCCTCGCTTGTATCCCCTTTGGCTGAGAACGGCGCGGAGAACATGCACTAAAAATGGGCCAGAGATGAGAGAACAAACAGAGGGGAGAGGAGGCGCACCACTGTACCGATGTGAAAGTGCTCTGTATAATTTATAGCCACTCAGAAGCCGGAGAAAGCCACTAGAATGTCAGTACAGTCTCTTACCTACCCACACTCCCCCGTCCCCACCCACCTCCAGAGCAATGTCAGACTATACACATGTACATCACATTAGCCAAAAACATGGCGGCAGTGCACAGGCTTGCTGTCACTAGCTCAAGCCTCTTCATTGTGTTTTTCCCGTAGGCTCCAGGCTTTTCTGGTAATCCTGTGTCTGTCGAACAGTCCAAACAAGTGCATGAAATGACGTTTGATTTGCTCAGATGAGCCCAAGTTTGTGACATGACCTTCCAGATGTAATGAATGTCTCTCTCGCTCTGTTCATTAGTCTGACTCAATTCGTTTTTTTTTTAATCAATCATTTTGCATTAATCCCCAGGGGGGTTATTGAAAATGTTACAGTTGCTCCTGCAAAAAAAAAGAAGTAAGCATAAGATTTACATATCTACAACAGCAATGTTTCAGTGTGGATATTTGCTTTCACACACAGAACTCTGCCATGTTGACTTATGGGAGGTTGTAAGCTAGCCATCAATGTTGTCTGTTGCTGGAGTAGCCTTTTAGCAATTTAAAAGTATGACTTTTGTTGGAGTGATAAGGAATGACACAGAAAACAAACTCCCTCACACACACACACACATACACACATAAGTGCACGCACACGCACACGTACACCACACACATGCACAAAAAAGACACTTAACACACAAAACTACATAACGTGATATACTGCATTTAATAGACACTTTCATTAAAAGCTAATCATAAATAACCTGCTCAAACAAATTAAGGAAACACTTATTTTTTCACTTACTGGTTACTGATGTGGTTGAGAATCCAGCTCTCAGAAGCTTGTTGATTTTTGTTTCCTCTGATTGCCGTTGCAAACATCTTGATTGCAACAACCTACACAGATCTGACGTGTGATTTATGTGCTTGCTTAATGCTTATTCAACATTTAATATATATAACTGTTATTTATTGTATACAAACTATACACTACAGGCTGGGTATTTTCCCTCAGGATACATGATCTGTAGAGACTGGCATTGACGATATCGTAACACTGAGTAACACCGCCCCCACTCCCAACCCCCCAAAGTCAGGTGAGCATGGCAGCCACCACAGCAGTCATATGCCAGTGCCACTTGGCCCCACGAAGGGGATTGTGGTGATTACGTCACCTTTAATCCTCTTAGGTCAGGGCAAGGATCTCGCTGAGCAGGTTGATGAGGAGCACGTTGTAATCTGCTGTTTGCAACTTCGTTACCTGAGGGTCAGTGGTTGTAGAGTGGGTGGACAAAATGTTAGTGTCTCTCCACCTGTGGAGCACAGCGTGATGAGTTTGCAGTGCACTGGTTTGTAGGTGGTTTTTTTTTTTGGCTGGGAGTCGTGGAAATCAGAAATCGCTTTGATGGCAGCAGCATCACTTTTACCCATGCGGAATGCCTCCAGGTTTTATGAAACATTTTGTGTTCATAATCTATAATCTGTGGTACAGCGCTTGGAGCATCATCCAACAAGAGAGCCTTGCTCAATGGACTTGTGTGTTGTGTTGGAAGGAGTGGGTTCACTGGAGAAGGGATTGTGCCTGCCTGTGTGTGTGTATGTGTGTGTGTGTGCGTGTGTGTGTCTGAGTGGTAGAGGGGATCCCTGAGCCAGCCATGGCATCTTTGCCAGGACTCAACAGCCTGGGTAAGCTGTGTGGCTCTGGCCGCAGCCAGGATGTGGAGCGTGCCGCCCACGGCAGGCGCCGCAGCTCCATCAAGCGCATGTCCATCATCGAAGATGGACATGTGTCCGAGGTCCTCTACCTCATCCCCAAGCAGTCTATGATGCAGCAGCTGCCTTTGCTCAACCCCGACGACTACTACCTGAGTGACAGTCTTGCCGATGTACTGCCAGGGACAGTGGAGAAAGGTATGGTTGCTTTTTTGTTGTGGGTCATAGGGTTGTAGGTTCGAATCCTGTACCAGTAGGAAGAATGTGTGTGTGTGTAGGGGGTAGGGGGGTGGGGGAGTAAATAAGTAATACTCTCCTGCATCCGTGGCTAAAGTCCCCTTGAACAAGGCATCTAACCCCACATTGCTCCAGGGACTGTACACTGTACCTAAATAACTGTAAGTCACTTACAATGTAATGTAATATTCACTCTCTGGTATGTCGGGGCAAGACGTGGGGGCGTGGGTTATGTATGTGCCTCATCATTTCATGGTGCAAACTTCATTGGCTCAAACCTGTTGACCCATGCATTGGTCATATACTCTCTGCTGCTCAGCAGTTCTGTGGGGGGTTTAACCCTCGGCGCTGGTTGTTCGTTATATATACGCTGCACGGTTCTCACTGGGTCTGACAGTCTCCTTAAGCAGTGAATTTCTATTCCCTTGGGAGATGACTTAGCATATCTGAGGTCTTTGTATTCAGATGTAGTTGCCCTGCCACACTGCCTATCAGTATGGGCTGTCAGCAAGCTGTCAAGCCACGGCTGTTTATAAAGCCCTGGGCCTGGACGCTCTGAGAATCATTGCCGTCAATGAAAGTTATCAGTCTGTAATTTGATGGATAAACAATACTCATCTGTTGCACTGATGTCATCTGATGCCTTCTGATGTATTGTGACTGGTTTGAGGGTATTAAGTTCCTTCATGATTTTTACGTCCCATTGAATAAAAACGTGGTCATAGAGGAAAAAATACTGATCAATGATAGGTTCAAATTATGCACTGAATATTCCTCAACACATCTAAATACATATTAAACACGGCCAGTGTGGTGTCGAGTTAGTACTAAATATTTATTAATAGTCATGTGATGTACAAGGGAAAATTCATTTAAAGCTTGAATGTTCATTTCAAGTTTGACAGACCTAGTATTTGATGAAAAACAGGGGTACTTGTTCCTATTGTGTAACTTGGAACAATCAGTGCTGCTGATACAAATGTTGGCTTTTACCTGTACATCTTCATTCAAAGCATGCATGTTTAGGTGGATGTAAACCAGCTGAAGAGACAACTCATACTTCAAAAAGAGATGATGTCTTCTTGATCGGATAAAGCAGATTAATTTTACTCCACTGGAAAGGTAGTTTAAGGATCGTGCAACTACTGTGTTTAATGTGTGTTGGTGCATGTATGTGTGTCTATGTGAGCAGAAGAAGGCCCGCTGATCTGGGGGGGGGGGACAGGTCTCTTACAGTCATAGACAGCCAAGACTGTCAGCTGGTCTGGGCAGAGGTGATAGTGAGTTGCTGCCTGTGTGCAAGCAAGCAAATGAGTCAACATTATAAGTCAACAACATTAAAAAAACAACAACATAACAAGACCACTATAAAGGTGATTGAGTACTCAGTATCACTGACATGGCCCATTGAAATCTTATTTAATTGAAAAGTTTCTGAAGGGGATTTGATGCAACTCTAAGCCAGTGAAACAAGTACAAACTCCCACTGTACATGAGGATTACTGTCTGAAGAGCAGCACAAATCTGACAACACATGTGGACACACCCTATCCCCTGAGAAATATTTGCATACAGTGTTTTCCTCTTGTACAGTTTGAGTTGGCATATGCGTGCATAAATCACGTAGACTTTATCTTACTTAGGTAATATAATTTAATGAACACACAGTTTTATGTGGTGAATAACTATTGGATTACAGTTAGCAGACAGTGTACACTAGAATTGTCTTAATATTCCTTTGCCTTTTGTGGCTAACACCCTATAAAGAAGCAACAGAGCAGTCACTACTAGTCACTACCGTACATGGTCATCTTAACTGTACACCTAAAGCAGTGAGTAAAACTGTGAGTAAAATAAGGTTATTATGTTCTCTGGTCTGTCATATGTGTAAGGACCTTTCTGGTTGGCCGCCAGCTCAGAGCATATGTAATCTTACATAATCTCACATCTCACCTGCAGCACACTAGTGTGTCTGTTCTCTTCTGTGTAATCTGCCTAACAGATCAGTTAATTTTACACCATAGTAAACAATTCATACTGTACTAGAATAGAATTGCTGTTGTAGTAGAATGGATTTTTGGCCTGAGAAAAGTAAGACACCTACTTACAACATATGCAGAGGCTAACACTAGCAGCACATTGCTAGTAAATTAGCATGCTAACTGTGCAAAATGAATGACAGATGTGTTGTCCTAACTACCAGTATACCTCAAAAGTGCTGAGCACAGGCTCTTCTGCATCTACAGCCAACATCTGACCTCAGCTCCCCTTTGGCAAAATACTCAGCTGAATTTTTGCAGCACCATTTGCAGATCATCACAGCATCTCAGCATGGTACATGTATATAACTCAGCATGTAATTAATTTATGTATGATTCAGTGCTTTGTCCATACGTCCTCATGAATAAGTGCCAAGAACCAGGACTACAAGTACTTCATTGTACAGTATGTCTGTACATAAATCTGATGCAGAGCTTCATGCATGAATTGATCTGGGACAAGAAGATGCATATACAGTAAGTATGTATAATGTAATGAAATTTATATTCAGAGTAAGACCATTAGCAGTATTTTGGACAAATAACAAATTATGCCTAGCCTACTAATAAAAATGTTCTGATTGCAGTGTAATATCGCTAACGTTATCATACCTTACTTGAATTCAACATAAGACACAAACATCAACAGTAAGTAATTCACAGTGTTGATGGTTTCTGGGTTTATTGAAATAAATACAATGAAACATACTGTGTTGTTAAGCGCAGGTATCGCCTCACTGAACTTAACAAGCATTGAACAGGCTGTGACATCATAGTCGTAGCAATGGGTGGGCTTGTTAATCAAACCTACCCAATGGGAAAATTCCCTTTGTTGGATTGGTAGGCTATCATTAATAATAAAAACAATGTGTTTTGGGCTAATGTGTTTTGGGCTTGGTAGACTATCATTATTAATAAAAACAATGTGTTTTGGGCTAATGTGTTTTGGGCTAAGGCCACCTGATTTTTTACGAGGCCCACCCTCAACATTATCCATTGCTGGTGAGTCTTGACACCTCCTTCATGTTGGGAAAAAAGGCTTGTTTTTCATTGGTTCCCTATTTCAGGGACAAAGGAACAGTCAGAAATAGGCAGGTTGAGCAGACTGACTTGAACATGAAATTCAATGCAGCTTCACAGTCAGTATGGGCGGGCCTAGGGTAGATCTCAAGTGGTATGTGTGTATGTTTCTTTTAATGGGTCCCTCAAGTACAACAGAATTGGTCCTCCGGATTCCTACTCTGGTTCAGAGGTCACACCTGCTAGGTTTGTGATAGGTGTTTGGGGCAAGAAATTTTACCTGCACTACTGCAACTCTGGCCAGCTGGTTGACGCTTTTGGTCAGATATTTTAAGAGCGCGCTCATATAGGTGCTTGATCTGTCTTTAGTTGCTTCCTGTGGAGCCTCTGACTCAAATGTGACTCAATTACACCAAAACAAACAAATCACTTATTATAACACTCCAGGTACACCACAATCACTGTTATACTCTTAATGACAGTTACCTAACCCTGACAGTTAGATACTTGTGGGAACTTCAGGCATGTGGTATGCTTTAAAGAGGGATTTTATGAGACTCCTACTCAGTTTCATGAAGGTTGTAGAGTCACTGTTGGAGCCAAGGAAACCACGAAAGACAGTTAGGTGTGAGAGGTCCCTGGTCAAGCCCTCTGATTAGAGTGTTCAAATAGATCTGGGAGTGTCAGCCAAGTGGCCATTGTACTGTGATGCGTCTAATTGGATTCTAAGGGATTCCTCACAAGGATATATATGTGAAGATTAGAGGGTTACGCCCATGGTTACTTGTGACTGGAATTCCCTCCTCCTTTTAACATGACCATGTGAATGACTCAAGAAATGAATGTATGACCCACAATACTGTTTTTTTTTTAGTCTGAAAACCAATTAGATTTAAAATGTGCATTATAACTTGCATTTTGACCTGTTTCCTTGTTTTCTGGACAACATCTTTGTCATAAAGTTGGGGGGGTAAGGCGGGGGGGGGGGGGGGGGTGCACTGTATCAGTCCTCAAAATGTACCTTGAGGTAGACATGACCGGGTGTACAAAAACATTTTCCAGTGATCATACTGTTTGTAAGACCAAGTTGTGATATGCATTCTGTACATGACCTGCTTTCTCAGTTTACATTTGATGAAAATCTGGATAGATTTGGCACAGTGTTATGCACATTACTGTACTGTCTCCACAATACGAAGCTCAGGGTCAGCAAGGGAACATGTAGTTCTCTAAAACACCCTTCTTATGCCATTCATTCCAGTCCAAAATAAGCTTTATAATCCTGTCGATAGCCGCTGGAACAAGACACCTTAGAAACCCAGCCTAACTGAAGACTGCCAGCTACCGTCCTCAGTGTAAAGAGTTCAGACAGAAGTCACAATGCCAGATGTGAGGTCACGGGCAGCATCCGGTCAGACAGAATTATGACCTTACCTCTGCTTATACAGCCACAAGGGCCGCATGTTATCATGCTAGCTAAGTATGAGTGACAAGTTATGTACTGATGATGGAAAGGAAAGATGTAGTAAGATGCTACTATTGCTACTATTTGGGTTTAGGTGAATTAACACAGCTGCCTTGCTAGTCACAGATTGGGTGGGGACTTGTGAGAACACCTGAGATTTTTTTTTAATGTTCACACAGACTAAGGCAGATTTCTGTCCTGTGTGCTTTTGAGAGCCAGGCCAGAGTGCTTTTGATTAAGAACATAATGTTTAGATAAATGTAATTGTTAACTATTCATAGTGGCATTATTGTTTAGTGATGGCTTTAATGGTGTGCCATGTCCTCTTCAGCTTGGCACTGTACTGCCCTACAAAGGCTAAGTGCAGTAACTGCATGTACATTGAAACTGAGAAAAATGCCTTTAGAGTTGTCATACTGCCTAGTCAAATATGTAGTAGGTGTAATAGTAGTGATGCTTTTATGTACTTTTTTAATAGAAAGAAGCAAGAGATTTAGTTGCAAGACAAAGGAGGTGTTATAAAGTCAATTTCCAGTCTAAACTGAATTTGACAAAACATGCACTTCCTACCTTTTGGCTTTGAAGGACAGTGTATACATATGAAGCATAGGCTGTATTCTTGTGAAGTTAGGTCAATCAAAAAAAAGCTGATTGTTCCGCCATAGTTTAGCTCATGTCTGTGTTTGATAGCCACAGATTGGGTGGGGACTTGTGAAAACACCTGAGATTTTTTTTTAATGCTCACACAGACACTGTGCTTTTGAGAGCCAGGCGAGAGTAATTTTGATTAGGAACATAATATTTAGATAAATGTAACTTAACTATTCATAGTGGCATTATTGTTTATATTAATATGTTGTCAATTGCACATTACTCTCAAGGTTTATTTTCAAACTCACAAGAAGACTATCAGTTTGGCATCCATTAGTTGGTATTACCAATCCTAGAAATAAGAGAAGTAATTTAAACTGATAAGTATTTTTTATTTGTCCAAATATTGGACCTCAAAAAGGATTTTTGGAATCTTTGTCTTTGCATTAACATTTTAGCATTTATCTTCATGGCATCACATGACTGTGCAATGTGCAAGTCTCTCTCTCTCTCTCTCTCTCTCTCTCTCTCTCTCTCTCTCTCTCTCTCTCTCTCTCTCTCTCTCTCTTTCTCTGTCTCTCTATGTAAATAGAACCCGATCCAGAGATATGATGAGTCTGCATTTGTCACATGGCCATGGCTGAAAGCAGCAGGATACTGCAGAGAAGGGATGGGTGAGACCATGGTAGGATGAGACAGGGGGAGGAAGGGAGGGAGAGAGAGAGAGAGAGGGAGGGAGGAGGAGATGCAGGGGGAGGGGTGGAGAGATAGAATAGAGGAACAGGGAGAAGCAGCCAAGCAGACGGCACATTATAAGCTGGCTCAGGACAGCAGACCCTTTTCTCTCTTTCTATGTCTCAATCTTCATCCTTTCTTTCTGTTGGATGTGTAATACCTCACTGGTAGTGCTC
>CM050204.1:11687500-11697500 GCA_027475355.1 Coilia nasus | reverse complement strand
ACTACGCCTATCTAGTGTGTGTGTGTGTGTGTGTGTGTGTGTGTGTGTGTGTGTGTGTGTGTGTGTGTGTGTGTGTGTGTGTGTGTGTATGTGGGTGTGTGTGTGTGTGCGTGCGCGTGCGTGCATGCGTGTGCGCGCACATGTATGTGTGTATGGCCGCCTGTGTGTATATGTTACTGTTGTTTGAGACAAAAAGTCTGTCGGACTTGGCTATTTATTGAGTTGGGCAACTGTGGAAGTGCAGTAGGGGAGGGAGAAAGGGTTAAGGTTGGTGTTGGTAGTAGGGTTACTGTGGCCTAGTGGTTATGGAGTTGGTCTTGCAATTGAAAGGTTGCCGGTTCAAATCCCACCCTACCCATGGTTGAGATGCCCTTGAGCAAGGCATCTAACCTCACACTGCTCCAGGGACTGTAACTGAAACCCTGTAAATATCTGTAAGTCGCTCTGGATAAGTGTAAGATAAGTGTAATGTAATGTAATAATAATAATAATAATGAGGGTTAGTTAGACAGTAGTGTTCTATGGAATTTGGCTATGGGTAGCTCATCTCAACGAAGCAGCTCAACTCGACAGAAATCCACGATGGACTAAGAAGTGTTTTAGTTGTTTTCAACTTTAATCAATGCGAGTTCAATATTAAGGCTGATCACCACTACTTTGGTTTTGTTTTTTAATTTCTCCTATGCAAGTAAAGATGTGTGTGGTTGTCAGCTGTCACAGCTGTCATGATATGTTTTGGGAAAGCAGTACTGTGTTAAATCTTATGACTATGTGAGGACCAAGCAGGACAGTGTTGATGTTATGGGTGGTGCACTGACAATCAGATTTAGAACTTGATGTGGATCAGTGGAGAGGATTTCTATATATATAGTCAATTTGACTTATAATTGGTTTAAGTATGCGTCTTTGAAATATACTGTATTTCTGTTTATGGAAACAGTGCTTGTCGATCACCAGCTTGAGTGGGAAGTAAATTCATTATTCAGTAAGCCAATTAAACTGAGAATAGGACCCCAAAAATAAACTCTTTTATGGACAGGGTAATAATAGCATGTTTTTTCAGTGCTTTCCAATTTTAGATTTTTTACTACATAAATATTTTATTAATCTGCACAAAGGCCCTTTTCTTCTGTCTTCCACCTTCCGATTTGTGGTTTTGCTTTGTGAAGCCAGTCCTGTTTGCTGACCTCAGCTGCTTATGCTGTTAAAGCTAATTGTGTGGCAGGACCTATTTTAACTCCTTTCACTCGGAACACTGATCCAAGCTTGGCTGTACAGTTGCAGCGCAGGCCTACACACACACACACACACACACACACACACACACACACACACACACACACGTGCACGCACACTAACTGTACGTTCACACCAGAAGCGACCAAAGCGACCAGAGCGACGGAAGTCATTATTTCTCTATGGAGGGTCGGCGAATTGGGCGAACAAAGCCAGCAGCGAAGCGAACTGGGCGACCAGAACGAAAAAGAGAAGTTAAAAGTCAGTTAACTTTATGGTAATGAGCTATGACGCGGTTCGGCGAATACCGCGAATACCAATCGGAATACATTGATTTACCAACGTCCGACAATCAGGTGGGTTCAAGGAAACAAACGGTGTAACTTTAGTACCTAGTTCCTACTTTGTATTAAAAATGGCAACGGAGAAGCTCATCACAGCAGTGGCAGGCTCTTCGGTCCACTATGACCCAGCCCTGTTTTGCTACAGGGATGCAAACAATTCTAACTAAAAAGTAAATTGATGTAGGCTACTTAGTCAGCGGCTTAAATAATTCATGAATTTCTGTATGAATATGAATATATTTCAGCAGTCGGTGCATGTAGACGTTTTATACTCTTTTATTCCTTTATTAACCAAACATGTCAAAGTTAAAGTACATCGATGTTTTGCCCTACGCATACATGTATTGCCGCTTTCACAACTGTTGGTCGGGGAGGTTTTCTTTTGCTGCGGCCCTTTAAATGACTAACATTCCAAATGAAACGTCATGAGCGAACAAAGCGAACTCAATGGCGAAGCTTCTTCAGCGACCTTGGCGACCTGGTCGCTTTGGTCGCTTCTGGTGTGAACGTACAGTAAGATTGGCATTGTTTTACTGTCTATAACAGTTATCTGAAGGCCTGAACTAGTCCACAACACTTACACGACAAACACATTTTCATAAAAATATACATGACAGTGACTAAATGTATCATAGCTTTTTTAGAACTCATTACAGTGTAAGTAATACAGGTTGATAAGTTATATATTTCAATAGCACAGAGTCATTTTTTATATGATATGGGGTGAATGGGTGTATGTGAGCTGTTACATGCTTTAAAAGGCAGTGCTCCTGCAGCTGACAGCCTGGGTTTTGAATTTATTTTTTTAATTTCATTCTCCTCTTTTAGAAACTGTCATACAGTAATAGAACAAGGTATTTTTTTGTAAGGATTGAGTGACAAGGGTGCTTGAAATAGCAGCCATTCTCTTGCCCAGTCTTTGATAAGTCGTCTCTGATGGTGGTACAACAGAATTAACTTGCTTCCAGGGTGAGCACTAAATCTCATCATGCCAGGCTCACAACTGTCCTCATCTAATTAAACCCTCGTTTTCCCCTGCTGTGGCTTTCTGTGACTCCAGAGAGGACTCTGTGGATGCAGTCATAAACCTGATATGAAAATTGAAATGGAAATTTGTAAAATAACAAAATAACATTGTGGAAAATAACATTGTGGACGTTTAAATGAACTTACAAAAGACCCTCCAGAGCTATTTTGTTATTATCAGTGGGCTGTACGCACTCACACTTTGTTACAGCCAAGTTTATACCATATGAAAACGTAATGCCAAAATACATATCAGGCAGGAATAACCCAGGCAAAAGACATCAAAATGCTATAATTTGTTACTGGAAATTATTTTTGAGTTTCCAAGTGTACCTATCCACTATGCCTGTCTAGTGTGTGTGTTGTGTGTGTGTGTGTGTGTGTGTGTGTGTGTGTGTGTGTGTGTGTGTGTGTGTGTGTGTGTGTGCGTGTGCGTGTGCGTGTGTACATATGCACACACACACACATGTGTATGGTCACCTGTGTGTGTATGTCACTGTCTTCTGGGAGAAAAAAAGGGGACTGGTGTGTACTGTCTAGCTGTCAGACAAAGGTCTTAAAAGGCCATTTCTGTCACCATTAACTGAATGCTATCCCACTGGCCACTTCCAGGTGCTATTTTAAACCTCTAAAGCCAGGAGGCAAAGGGCAAATTATGCTAATTGGATCACCTGTATTTGCACAAGTTGGCTGTGGTCAGTTACTACTGCTGTTACGTGGCACTGAGTAAGAGTGTCCGTGAAAGGCAGTGATTACTCCAGGGTCCACATATGATCAAGTGACTTCTGCCTGGTAAGACTGACCATAACTAAAATAGGCCACACAGGTATCAGCATAATTTGATGAGGTGCAGGGATAACAAAAAAAGACTTGGTTAGGTATAGATCCGGTCAGCAGGCTTCTCATTGATCCTTCCTCTGGGGCTTAAAAGTGTTATTCACACAGAAACCGTTTAGTACTTGCTTTTTTTGAAATACGATAGATCACTCCGAGTTGCATATGCATGCTGCACATGAAAATGTTCTTCTACCCTGATTGCCTCTATTAGTCAATGAAAGAAAATAGGCAGAAAAACAAGTGAATAAGAACAGGGCAAATGAAGTGACGTAAGTTTGTTATTTAGGAAAAGCCATGCCATAGTTTTGATTACCGGAGGAGTCTTGTAGCAGCACACATTCACCTAGCAAAATATAGGTAAATGTGTGTGTTTGTTTAGAATGTTTAAATCTTCTATTTGGTGTGCTGTGGCTGAATGGGCCGAATGATTGTAACCTGTGACTAGCATAGCCAAGAACCTGTCATTCTCCCCACTCCATCACCAAACTAGAAAAGCCTAAAACAGGAGCACTACTAACGCATGTTTTTTTTTTCACCAAAACAGGGTCACAGGGCATTCATTAATACTGGAGACCACCGCAATATTAATGAAAAAACAATTCAGTGACACCTTTAAGTCAAACTGAACACAATAGCTGCTTTTCCATTGCATGCTACCATATCAGCTCAACTTAGCTCAGCTCTTCTTAACCCCCCTATTATATGAAAGTGATTCCCATCTTTACCCTCTGCATTCAACCCATCACACTTGTGAGCAGCCATGACAACAGCGCCCAGGGAGCAGTGTGTAGGGACGGTGCCATGCTCAGGGCACCTCAGCCATGGGGGAGGATGGAGGAGAGCGCTGGTCATTCACTCCCCATAGCCACCTGTCAGTGTGGGGAATTGAACCTCTGACCCTTTGGCTGCAAGTCAGTAACCACTAGCCAATCACTGCCCACATGGTCAAACCAGAGAGCATTGACAAAGAGAAGAAAAATATTATTAGCAAACAACTTGACCCTCAGGCTCCAAAGACGAAAAGCAAACGCTTGTGTTTTGAATAGACAAATCTCAGATTCACCAGCCATATCAAAGCAATCACCAAAACAGCTTCATATCATCTTAAAAATGACAGCCAGAATCGAGGATTCAGTTTCCCAAAAAGACCTAGAAGAGCCCATCCATGCTTTTATTTCCAGCTCATTTAAAATGCTGCTGACGAGAGAGAGGCACACATTATTCCAGTCATAAAATATAACCACTAACTGGCCTTCAGATAGTTACAGAATATTATTGTCTTGCTGTCTATAAATCATTGCATGACCCAGCAGTTTAGAGAGAATGTAATCCAAGAAGGACTCTTCAATTCATTGACTCAGACCAGCTGGTAGAGCCCAGAGTCCAAACCAAGCATGGTGAAGAAACATGTAACTGTCATGCTACAGGCAACTGGAACTAACTTTCAAAACGTGCTCCAAATTTATACCAATGGTAGCAATTTTAAAGTAAAAACATGACTCTTTTTATGTGTCCTTCTATACTGCACACTCCTTCTAAACTACACGTTGTAATTTAAGTTATCCTATCTCTTATCTTAATTATGTGACCTATCTTTTAATTAGATTACACTCATTTAATTGCATATTCATGTACTGTCTTTTAATCTTTGTTTGAATCTTTGTTCACATTTCTACCTTTGATTGTCTTTCACTTTTAAAAACGTTTAGAACTTTGTTCCCTAGGATGCTCCTTTTGTGTGTATCTATGTAAAGCATCTTGCATTGCCTGCACGTGTGTAAAGTGTTTTAATAATAAATAATAACATTACACTTAGCTGACGCTCTTATCCAGAGCGACATACAGATATTTACAGGGTTTCAGTTACAGTCCCTGGAGCAGTGTGAGGTTAGATGCCTTGCTCAAGGGCATCTCAACCATGGGCAGGGCGGGATTCGAACTGGCAACCTTCCAATTG
This sequence comes from Coilia nasus, assembly GCA_027475355.1. Lineage (NCBI taxonomy): Eukaryota > Metazoa > Chordata > Actinopteri > Clupeiformes > Engraulidae > Coilia > Coilia nasus. Next base: position 11,692,100 of record CM050204.1, on the reverse strand, counting down.
CAAGACCAGCCCTCACCACTAGGCCACAGTTGCCCCCAGTTTTAACAGTTCATTTTGCTTAACTGGTGCAATGAGCGGCATTTGTCTTGGGAAGACAGAGCCCTACAACAATCTGGACAACATACAGAAGCCTATAAATTCACGCAATGAAACCACCTGCAATCACATTCACCCCAGACACAATCTACTGACTAGTGTGGACAGACTTAGTGTTTCAAGACTGTTCCAATCCACCTTGACAACCATTGTGTAAACAGTTGCTGATTACAGCATCAATCTAAAATAGTTGCGTAGATTACAGCAACAACCTGAAATTCCTGAAAGAGCGGCATTTGTCAAAATTCCCATCGTAGCCATTCTGTGATATCATAGACAACCAAAAAATGAGGTGTAAAACGCGAAATGCAAAAATCATCCTTTTAATCTCCTGGTCTGCGAGGTGTTTGAGGTGCTGTTTCACCTTAAATGGCTGCATGTGTTGATCAGGCAGGAGAACATATTGCAATTGACTCTGGACACTGCTGAGTTGGCACATTAGCACATTACTGGAAAAGACATTCTCACTCCTCCTGCCCCCAAAACAAAGATCTATGATTTCAGTCCTTGGAAAGGATACTTGGATACTTGGATCAATGAGCCTCTTGTTTCTTGCCTCCTGTGGCTTCCTGTAACTCTTTGTGCTCTTCCTCCCATAATGCTCAGACAGCATTGTGTACTATTGATTCCTGGAGAACATCCTTTCATCTTTTATGACTAGTGCAGAGCCCGTTAAAGCAGCCGTGCTGTGTGAGAGGGGGAGTGGCTTCCCAGAGTGACACACAGACAAAGGACCATTGAAGCTTGTTTTACCAATATATGTGGCAGTTTTTGTCCTAACAACATGAAACTTGGCACTGCACTCACTCCTGTCATTAGCAAGATACCTACCTAATTTGAATTCAGTGGATCGAAAGGTTTAAGAGTTGTGTGGTGAACAGACAAGAGTGACAGACAGACGTTCTGTGCACATACATACAGACAGACAGAGAGATAGATAGATAGATAAATAGATAGATAGATAGATATAGATAGATAGATAGATAGATAGATAGATAGATAGACAGACAGACAGACAGATATGTCACTGCCAGTTGCTGTATGGGTTAAAGACCTCTGCAGTGCCTGGGACCTTTCTCTGCAACATGTGGTTTGGATGGTAGAGAAAGTAATGCAAACAAATCTATCTGTGTATTTCACTTCGATCTTTGTTTATTGTGTGTGATGCACCTGTAAAATGCGTTCTTTGCGTGTGGCTATTTCCTGTCAATATTCATTATAGCAGGATGCTTTTTGAGTCTCTCAGCCACCAAAGTAATGCTGAAGTTTGCTAGTTGGCTTTCATGCTTAGTTAGCACAGTACAAATGAGCTATGAGGTGCTGGAATGTGAGTTACATAATGGGATCTAACAGGGCTAGCTACGCCTATGGGCTACAGCACTGTGTCTCCCAACACTGGGTGCAGTTCTGTTAACTGTAGCCATTTAAGGGAACACTTCACTTTTTTGAGAAATAGGCCCATTTTCCAGTTCCCTTAGAGTTAACAGTTGAGTGTTACCATTTTTTTTTATCTATTCTGACTATCTTTGGATCTGGCAGTAGCTTAGCATAAATCATGGAATTGTGCTAAATGAACTAGCATGCTTCTGCCATTGAATTCCTGTCATTCAACACCTCACTCCTTGACCCTCATTCTGAGTGACAGTAAGACATCCTATCTTTTTTGCTCTGTGCAGTACACTATGCCTACTCTATGCCTCATTCTCCCTGTCAAAGCTCGCTGTCTGGAACTGAATGGAAACTTCACATCACGTACAGCACCAGTTACATCTATAATATATGATCTTATGTAACTGTAATGTTGTACTTTGGAATACATATATCTTTTGTTTCCCCAATACAAGTCCATAATATATACACAATGCACATTTGATTTAGAGAAGTCTACATTTATCAACTTCAGAGTTAGGTATAGCTGTGCTTTAGGTGTGCTTTATTGATTTGGTAGATTAACAACAGCTATCACAACAAGTGTTAGTGTGCTGTTGTGTTAGTGTGCCAACACTTAGTGTAACAACACAACTCCCATTGATCAAATCTAATAGGTATGCTAATGCGCTGTGTAATGATATATTTAACAGCATCTTACTGGGTGGTGATTTTAATACTCTCTAGGGATTTCAATCATGTCGCTGTCAACAAGCCATATCTAGGCACACATATGTAATGTCAAAGGTGAGTCAAGATGGCCACTTTCAAACGAGCAGGTCACCTGGTGTTTCTTGTTTCACCTGTTTGTAAGTTGCAGTTGCTAATATCTCTGTGTTGAATGATCTGGGTTGGGTAACCTGTGTATACAGTGAGTTCAGTTTAACTGTAACGTGTGTGTGTCTGGTGTGTGCATGCATGGTGTGTGCGTGTGTGTGTGCGTGTGTGTGTGTGTGTGTGTGTGTGTGTGTGTGTGTGTGTGTGTGTGTGTGCAGTGTGTGGCTGTGACCTGGCCCAGGGCGGCTTCTTTCTGAAGAATGGAGACTATCTGTGCACTCTGGACTACCAGCGCATCCATGGCACGCGCTGTAACGGCTGTGGAGACTTTGTGGAGGGAGAGGTCGTCACGGCCCTGGGGAAAACCTACCACCCCAACTGCTTTGTCTGCACCATCTGCAAGTATGGCACACACACACACACACACTGACACACACAACCAGTATCATTCTGAGCCACTCGTTCAGGCACCAGATGTTATTAAAGGAGAACTTCGGTGTAAAAACATCATACCGAGTTGGTATGTTTGCTGAGGAGCAAAATTGAGTTAGCCAGTTGCATTCAGAACTTAACTATTTTTTACCACTTGTCCCAGAAGGCTAACAATGGAAGTGGTAGGTGCCCTTAGACGAAGCATGAAAATTAAGCTATTATTAAACCAGCTCGAAGAAACTTCACACTCCATCGGTAGTACAATAAAGGCCCTGGCATTCAAAACAAGGCACTGAGAACTTTGTAAATGTACACAACGTTTATTAAAAAAATGTTCTTACATGCTGTAGTTTGCAGTTGTTTCTTGTCGCCGCCATGATGAAAGTCCAAACAAGTCGTTTGTACTACGTCTCCTCTTATTCTTCCTGTTGGTTCGTGTTCGTCAATCGACTCGTGTGGACTTTTATCATGGCGGCGACGAGAAACTACAGCAAGGTACTGCCTGTCAAAATATGCCTGTCTCGGTATGATGTTTTAACATGCCAATTTTCATTTTACACCGAAGTTCTCCTTTAAAACACTGAGCCTGCATGTCTGTTACTGTAAGCATACCACTGATCCCTGCAGAAGTGTAATTTTACAGTAAATCTGCGTAGATACCATGCAGTCAATTTGTTTACTGTTGTGTAGATAAACAGCACAAATGGTTGATCTGAGATGTAATCAGTAGTGGAGTGGTGCACTGACCTATGCATGTTCCAACAGACGACCGTTTCCTGCAGGAGACCGAGTCACCTTCAACGGTAAAGACTGCCTGTGCCAGAACTGCGTGCAGCCCATGTCGCCGGGACCCAAGGACTTCACAGGATCCAACGGTAGGACTCCACATTGGTCACATGCACAGATAGCGGCTGGATGTATGAAAGTTATGGGTTGTATTTAGGTGATGTGGCTTAGCTCATGGATTCACACACACACACACACACACACACACACACACACACACACACACACACACACACACACACACACACACACACACACACACACACATGCACACACACACACACACACACATTCACTTACTTTACTAAGGATAGTTAAATCCATCAAGTCTACCTCAAAGGTAATGCTTAGCTCATGTGGGGGATTTTACGTCGGTCAGGATTCTTGGGCTTGGATTCACTCTTTTTTCGTGGGCAACGTTTTTTTTTCCTACCTCAGAATAGATTTCAGGCATGAACATCTATGTGAGACAGAGAGAGAGAGAGAGAGAGAGAGAGAGAGAGAGAGAGAGCGAGAGAGAGAGAGGAGGGGGGGAGTGAGAGGGAGAGTGAAAGGGAGGGAGAGGGAGACAGTGAGTTGTGAGTAAGACTGAGTTTTGTGACAGGATAAAAGGTATTTCAGTAGTTCAGTGTGTTATGAATAAAAATATGGGACCTCTGACTGAAGACACAGCACCGATGAAAAAAGACACAGTGCCAATGAACTCACACTGTGTTAAAAATATAAAAATATAAAAATATAAAAATATAAAAATATAAAAATATGGCACCTCTGAATGAATATACATCACCGATAAGGAAAAGACACGGTGCCTGCCAGACATACTGACATACTTGCCTGCCAGAACCTCACTGTTTGTACTGGATGTGAAAGTAAAATGGAAATTGACCTGAGCAGCTCCTTGTTTTGATACATGAAATGTGTAAAGACCTACCTGAGCAAATAGATGTGCACTGCCAGCCAGTGCTTGTGCAGGTGTATTGGTGGGATTGCTTGAATCGCCTCTCAAGTAGGTTTACTGGAGTTTACTGTCAGAAGGGTTGCTGAGGCGAGACCACCTGGGAACACTTGCTTGCCTACA
>CM050204.1:11622500-11685000 GCA_027475355.1 Coilia nasus | reverse complement strand
CGTTCAAAAATGAAATACCGATGTATCAGTGGCAAAACACATCTATTCAAAATACAAAACACATACAAAACACACAACACTCAGACACACACCAGAAAATACTTACTTACAAAATTGAACACCAATCAGCCAGCTACAAAAAGGCCTCAGTTACAGTTTTTTACACACTAAAATAAAATCTTTCCCACATTTTTTCAACTACTCAAATAACAAAACAATGGCTCAGTGGAGGAGAGCATGGACAGAGAAGACAAATGTGTGATAACATGCAAATAACATTGGTTGACCACCTGGAAAACCCTAGGTTGAGACATGCCACCAATTTGGAAAGAGATGATGCTTACAGTAGCTTTTTGTCTCCAACAGCACTATGTTTTACCATGTTTACTGTGAACATGATTCTTTCTAGAAAATGATTGTTTTTCAATTTTTAACATGCAACAAGCAAGCACTTGCGTACTTGCATACACACCAGCGTACTGACTAATGTTGCATTGCAAGTCCAAATTTGTATCGGTTACGTAAAATATATTTAGTGAACAGTATTAGTCTTGTTGTGTTTCGTGAATGTTATTTATCAATATTTCTCAAAAGATAAAACCCAGATTATGTCATTAGAAAAGTCAGAATGTTACAGCATGTTTACAGTAGGATTGAACTACAGTATATATACAGTATACAGTTTATATACAGTTTATGGCTGCTTACGTATTGTGAGAGATGCTTAGCGAGAGAGATGCTCACCATATGCTTAGAAAGAGGAGACATTGCCCGCAATTACCTTGTCTGTCCACTTGGCGAACCAGGTTGCCATTTCGAATTGTAGTTGTTTTTTTTGTTGCTTTTACTTAAAATGAATTTACTGCACTGTAAAGTAGACTACTGTAATGTACATTATTGAGTATTTCATTTTCTTGTTTTTGCGAAGACATGCCTTCTGCAGAACTGAATAAAAACGAAAGACTGCAGTGTTTTATATAAAGTAGACTAGTGTGTTTCTGCTGATGTGACAGTGTTTTTATAAGATGCAAGTGTGTGTAATTTTGTCATCAGAGTGACATTTTGACAAAGGATTATTAGGTTTTGATTGCAGAGTTTCAATTTGACATAGATGTGAATGGTTTATTTCCAAGTGTTGTGTCCTATGTGCTTGGGTGTAGAGTTTTGGCACAGCGAGACAAATTTTGCAAAATGTGTTTAAGCAATGGGCAAAAACTGTAATTAAGAATAATGAAAGCCTACAAGAAGTATTTGTTATAGCCTACTAGCCATACAGACAGTTTAATGGCAAAGGATAGAAACAATTGCAGAACAGCCAGCCTACACTACAAGCTAATCAAATCATAATTTATTCGACTATTCGACAGCAACCAGTTTGTAAAAGTTTGAAGTTGTTGTTATATGTGCAGCGCAAGGTGAATGGGTGACGATGTCATCGTTTTTAAAAGGTTGCGTTTACACTGTCCATACGAGAACAAAACGGCGGCGTTGTCAGACTTTCTTACTTTGGAACCCGTTCTCAAAAAGTATAGTTTTCGGGCACCCAAAACGCCGGCGCCGTGTGGACGGAAGGCCAAAACGCAAACAAACTTTACCGTTTTGACCTGAAAACGTTGTCGTGTGGACGGGCCCCGAGTTTTACCTATTTTTTTGTCTTTGTTCAGAGATGGCGCCCCCTACTGTGAAAAAGATTATCAGTTCCACTTTGGCGTGCGCTGTGAGGCATGTCAGCAATTCATCACAGGAAAGGTTTTGGAGGTATGCAGCAATATGAATGCTCTGTTTTTTGGACTCCCAATAATCACACACACACACACACACACACACACACACACACACACACACACACACACACACACACACACACACACACACACACACACACACACTATGGCTCTAAGAGCAACCATCAGTGAGGTTGTTTTTATCAAAGATTTCATCTCCAGAATCTTTGTCTGTTATTGTCGGTAGGCCTAATGAAGAAATGAACACTGCCAGTGCTATAAGGACAAGGTTATATTTACTATTCTTGGAAAATGCCTTTATCCAAAGGGATGTACAAAATCAATAGAAATGCAAAAACACCACACAAAAATTTAAGATATAGGCTATAAATAAACTTCGGAAATTATATGTAGGCTGTAAACAAACTATAATTGAATAACTTTTATATTTAATGTAGCCTATTTATGTAGTCAGAGACATATTATCTCACATTACAGTAGCATACATACACTCCACTTTACAATATTATGGGGAAGGCCATTGGCCAATAGCCTGGTATTTTTTGTACAGAGGGTCTGGAACAGACACCGTCAGAAACTATTTGTTGGAGGTGTGGACTCTGCTGAAGTTTAAAAAAAGTGCCTCTGCCTTTACCCAATCGCTAATGCCTGGTCGTCACGTATGCTATTAGCCTACCTACGCACTACAGTTCAAAAGTAGCACACAAGGTCAACGTCACGTCTAACGAAGACACCCTCTGTTCGCTGATTGGATTGGTCTTGCTGGGGCCGACTAAATGACCCTCAAGAAATTCCGGTCCAGACCCTCTGTACAAAATGAAATGAAGTACAAGGGGCGGGTTTACCAGGTCCGATCTGCATGTCACACACTGTGGAGCTGTGTGCAGTGCAGACACTATTATATTGACTTTACTGAGACAGATAACTGGGTTGGGCTAACTCCTCCATCTGGTGATTGAAAAGGAGCTGGGAAGAGGATCACTCATGCTGCTGCTGGCATTTATCCAGCTGTAGTTATCCACCTGTCAGTAAAAACACCTTCATTTCCATACAGCACATGGACAGCTGACAGCTTCACATATTACACATATACAGCGCGTGAACAGCTTCACGTATCAACACACATATACATGGACAATTTCACCATATAAATGTGCCTATATTAAATGTGGACACATGAACATATTATAACGCATGCATCTGGACAGCTCCTGTAAGGTAAACTTTTATCAGCTGTCTGTAGGTCAGAGGAAATACTGCCAAATATCGAAGTCACCATTTTCTGTTTGTGTCCTTTCTGGCATAACATTTATGTAACTGTGATGGAGTGCCATCTCTACGGTTGAGCATGTGTTCTGCATTTTTAATGAGTGTGGTTCTTTCACAATGCAGTCAGGGTGCATGTTTGGTACCTCGTAGATCTGGGTTCAAGGCCAGGTTGGGGTGACTGCTCTCTCCCTTCGCTACATGAGCTTATTTTACAATAAGAGCAGTTATCATCATGAAGGTTGTGTACGATAATTTTGTTTTCTGCTTAAGCTGCTTTACAAATATTGTAGGTATATCTGTACATACTGATAACTACCACTACTGTAGAGAACACTTAACAGGTTATATGTCAAGGTTTGTTTCAGGTTTTGATGTATTGATTGGTCTGAAAACTTACGATCATACATGTCCTAACCTACAGTAAGTGTGTCTGGCATGTGCTCAGTGCTACTGTGCTGTCTAAGTATCGGTATATCCACATTTGTTTGTTATCTGCTCCACCATTCTGTCCACCTCCCAGGAGACATCAGCTGAATGTCATTTGACTATCTTTACAGTTCCGTTGCAGAACACTGTCAGACATCCTCCTAGAAACATGCCTTCACTTTCCTTAAAGGCTGTGCATCGGCAGATGAAGAAACGGATTGTAATGACCTCTGTATTTTTGCAGCTATTTGTTTTAAACTAGCTAGTAATGTTATCCTCTGTAAATCACGCTTTGTTTGCTAGATGGATGCATAGGGTATTTCTTCACGGTCTTTAGATGCTTTTTCATTGTTATCTTTGTGTGTGTGTGTGTGTGTGTGTGTGTGTGTGTGTGTGTGTGTGTGTGTGTGTCTGTCTGTCTGTCTGTCTGTCTGTCTGTAATACAAGGCTGGAGACAAGCATTACCATCCCAGTTGTGCAAGATGCAGTCGGTGCAACCAGATGTTTACCGAGGGAGAGGAGATGTACCTGCAAGGTAACTCATTTCATTAGGCAAATAATGAATTTGTCTCTTTACTCAGAAGCTAATCTACCAGATAGTATCTTTCCGTGTGTGTAGTGTGATGTGTCCCTGAGAGCACAGGGTGATCATGGTCTAAAATTGTGTTTCAGGATCAACAGTTTGGCACCCCAGCTGTAAGAATTCTACGCGAACAGAAGAGAGACAAAGGGTAAGACCAAAACAAAAAATGAAAACAGTGCAGACGTTGTCGCCTACTGTGATTGGATAGCAACTCAGAGTTCTGTGTTCTGGAGCATTGCTTTGATCATGTGCAACTTGCATCCTTGTTCGGATGGGTTTAAAGAAGTGTTCAATTTTATAACAGATTTTTGTCACCAACGCAGAACTATGAAAGCCTCTAGCGCAGTGACATATGTCACCAACTTTATTTTTCTGTCAAGCAATTTTTTTTCACCTGGGCTATAAATTGGCCTTAAGTAGTGTCTAAGGATCAGGAGATGAACAGCTGCGACTGCCCTATAAATGACAAAGTGTTTGGGTGCTTGGAAAGTTTAGCATGCTGTTTAGTCTGCCGTCAAATTTGTGGTACAAAATTTATCCATGTGACTTTGCCACTACCTCCCTTTGAGCTGTCCGGCTAGAGAACTTCATTACATGGTTGAGACGCCACTATCATCGATCTCTGTAATCCTGCCCCAAAACTCTTATTCCTGGTGAGATACTGAGTTAGGGATGACTAAATCAGACTGAATGTAGTCATGTTCAAAGGATTTCGTTTTACTTTGCTGTCAGGTCTTGGGTGGGTCCCTGTTTTGTATCTTCGAGACAGTTGTGTGGACCAGAGGCCTGTTCACATTTGGCAGACAGAGGCAAATGTGATGACCAATGCAATTCTGTTGGAGTTTGATATTTAATTCTATGTAAGAACTCAGAATGGCTTAACTTCTCTAAGCCCTACGTCCAGCATCCTTTTGTGGTTCCTGAGAACTGCTTGCATAGACCATTTGTGTGTGTTAGCAGCTGTTCAAAGAGAATTTAAAGTCAACCAAAAACCTTTTGCAAAATGATAGCAAACGTCTGCCTGGTAAACCAGCCCTTCGTACGTCATTTCATTTTGTATAGAGGGGCTGGAGTCACTGCCGTTAAAATTCTTGTATGAGGACTGAGCAACACCTAGCCAATCAGCGAAATGAGGCCATGACGTTGACTTTGTGTGCTACATTTGAATTGTAGTGCGTAGGTAGGCTAATTGCATACGTGACGACCAGACGTTCGCGATTGCGTAAAGGCAGAGACACTTGTAAAATTACATTTTAGCAGAGTCCACACCTCCAGGAAGAAATCGTTTCTCAATGCAGCATAGCCAAACCCTCTGTACAAAATGAAATGAAGTACAAGGGGCTGGTTTACCAGGCTAGGAAACCTTTGCCTTTGGTTGCATTTTCGAACACACCTCTGTGGTGTCTACAATCAACACCCCCCTCTTCCTTCCTCCACAGCTGTTCCTTCCGTCCCTATCCCTTCTTCACAAAACAGAAAGGCAGGTACTGTATTAGCTGTATCAGTCGTATGGGGGTCTCGCCTCACCTGACCATTTGCTGCCACCTGGTGGCATCCAGCAGCACTACCCCGTCTATATCTCCCATGTTGTCTGGACCATGGTTACATAACCGTCTGTCTCATACAGTCATCGGGCTTTGGGAGGTTGTCTGATTATTACTGTCATTAGTAAGTGTGTGTGTGTGTGTGTGTGTGTGTGTGTGTGTGTGTGAGGGCCACGACGACACCATCCATACCCATGTCAGCATGTGTGATCCTCACTGCGGTTGACTGGGGAATTTGTCAGTTACCCTGATTGTTCAGTTGCACTGGTGGGCTGCCTTTTTTACTGTGTGTGTGTGTGTGTGTGTGTGTGTGTGTGTGTGTGTGTGTGTGTGTGTGTGTGTGTGTATCTGTGTGTGTATGTGTATGTGTATGTGTGTACGCATATACTTTCTGTGCCTCAACATAAACAGCTGTAATCAGCTTTGACTCTGCAGGTGTTTGTCACAGGTTAGTCTTGGCAGTTCGTGTGGTGTATTGCACCAGTGGCTGTGTGCACAAACACTAATGACTGCCTTTATCGGTTCAACTCTGCACACGTTCATCAAAACAGTGTCGTCGAGGGGTGGGGAGGGATTTTGATCGAGATGAATGACCAGCAAATCCTCATTCATTTTGCATGCCACAGAGGAATGGTGCCATTTGGGAGTAAAGAATGTGGTTTGCATATGACAGGCATCGCTCATCTGAACTTCCCCATCTACAGTGAGTGTTTATAACATGACATGAGTTGTATGAACCAGGAATATTTTCAGGGTGAGGCTCCACTCCCAAAAGCAAGTCCAAATCCTGTTTGGGGAATCTGTATTCATTTATGTTTTTTTTTTCCTTAACGAAACACTCCTCTTCTTGGGAAATAGGCTCATTTTTCAACTCCCTTAGAGTTAAACAGTTGAGTTTTACCATTTCTGAATCCATTCAGCCAATCTCTGGATCTCAGTAGCATTTTTTAGGTATTAGCTTAGCATAAGTCATTGAATCGGATTAAAGCAATTGCTACTGGTCTAATCCGATTAATTGGTTTATGCTTAGCTAATAGCTAAAGTGCTACTGCCACTTTCATTATTGGCTGAATGGATTTAAAGAAAGTAAAACTCAGCTGTTTAACTCAGAAAGAATTAGAACAGGAGCCTGTTTCCCTATATGTAAGTAACTCTGCTCCAAAAATGTGATAAATGATATTCTGATATATTAATTGTAATAGAAATGCATTCACTCTTATTAAACAGTAAAATAAATGTATCGGTCATGTAAAAAAATACTAGAATATTTCAGTGTAGCTGTATACAGTAGTGCTAATAACACGGAGGTGTTGAGGTGAGCACATGAACCACAGTGGCAAATTGGCTGTTCTCACCAGGGTCATCTACCGAAGTGGTTGGACTGTGATGCCTTTATAAGTCTATATCAGGACTGTGCTTGATGAAATGTAAAAGGTAACAAATGCTTATGGAGACGGCCTCTTTCTGTCCCATGTTTAATCTCCTCTGAGGCTGACACCCCTGTGAAGAAGCCAATGGTGGGATCCACACGGCCCCCACCAGCAGAACTAGCCAGTAAAATAAGCAGCCTTAAACATCTGTGTAGGTTCTCATTCACCCAGGTCATGGTAGTCATAAGGGCTACATTGTAAGGGCAACTGGACATTATTAAGAACTTTTTCTTAAAGATTTCTGTCTTTAAAGAGTCCAGGTGCCTTGCCTTATGATGTACACTTATGATAAGCCACCTGACATGCACACACATAGACCCTAGCTTAAGCAATTCCATTATCAGCATAGTTCCTATTATCAGCCACTTCTGTTGCTGATCCACTTAAAATGAGGATTTACCTGGTGAAAAAGATGTTATCCCCGGGTTACATCACAGGAGCTGAATTTGTCTATTTTCTCAGGACTAACTTCTTTTTCACTGGGTACATCCTCACTTTAAGAGAAACAGAATGGCTAATAACAGGCACTATACCGATAATAGACTTGCTTACGCTAAATGTCCTCTCTGTGTGAATCCACACCATACCTGTACACTGCCAGTTATGACGCACACAGCACATGCCGAGAGCATTCATGACAGTTCCAGTGTCCCACCCGTCAGTGTCAGCGACAGTCATGAGATGGCACCATGTGCATGTGTGTGATGTCCTAACAGATCTCAGGTCAGTGCTGGGGCTTTTTGACACAGGGGGGTGTCAGTGGGGAAAGCGTGACCATTTGCCTGTGCTCCGTCAGGTAGTGACTTTTTTTAAGAGCGGGTGTCCTAATCTCTCACTCCTTCCTTCCGCAGCCGACGCGCTCGTCATCCGAGAGTATTTGTTCCCGACCTGCTTCAAGCCTACCGAGCTCACCGGGTCACACCATCTATGTGAGTCACCCTCCCATGTTATTTTTCACCTCTGACCCCTTGACCTAACCTTTGAGTCCTCTCAGTCATGACTAAATCTGATTGTAAAATACTCACTCATTCATTGTATGGTCCAGTGTCACAGGTAACACTTTATTGTACAGTTCCTGTTTTTAGTAACAACATGTAATATAATGTACTTACACTGTACATACCTAATACTAACCCTAAACTTAACTCTATAGTACAGTGTAAGCACATAAGGTTACATATTGCTACACACTTTGCTACACAGTACCTATTTGAACAGGGACAGTAAAATAAAGTGTAACCAAATCGCACACTGTATAGATTCAGTACTTGGCCCAACCCTGCCAGGGGCACTTTGACCTATCCTGAGTCTATTCAAGTGGACTTTTATGGAGCCTTGATATTAGGCTAAATCACAAAGTGAAAGATGGCACGTAATGCTATTTCATGCTGCAAGCATTTGGGGATTTACATCACATTGTTCCTTAGGGGTTCTCAGAGTGTTGTATTTCAATCACTCATATCTAGTGCTTCATCCTGACAGAAGGAGTGCCCTGTGTTTTTGCATGTGGGTATGAAAACATCGCAAAACAGCTTTACTGTTCTCCAGCTAGATGTTATAAATGGCCTCACTTTTCTCTTGCTTTAGAATTGTGGAATTTCCTTTGTATCTGTGTGCTTAGCCTAGGAAAGAGATACAAAAAGTGTTTTTACTCACTATTTTACTAAATGAGATACAACAATGTGCAAACGTTTTAGGCAGCTGTGCAAAAAAAGCTTTCAACTAGGAATGCCTTAAAAATGGAAGTGTTAATCATTTATGTTCATCAGCTAACAAAATTCAGTGACTGAACAAAAGAGAAACCTAAATCAAATCAATATTTGGTGTGACCGCCCTTTGCCATCAAAAGAGCATCAGTTCTTCTAGGTATACGTGCACAGAGTTTTTGAAGGAACTCGGCTGGTAGCTTGCTCCAAACATCTTGAAGAACTAACCACAGATCTTCTGTGGATGTACGCTTCCTGACATATACAACCAATTTGGTGTATATTATACACCTGACTATAATCCTGCAAAATCCCTGATTTTTTGTGTACCCCTGTGTGTGAATTCATGCTGGTTTGAGGGCACCTACCTAAATCTTTGCACAGTACTGTATCTTTTTATCTTTTTATCTTTTTATCTCCATCCACATGTTTACTGTTAAAACACCCATGAGGCTGAAAGGACTTGATGGGCATAAGTTGTTTTTGGAGAAGTTTTAGGCAGGTGCACACAAAGTGTACACACACAGGGGTACACACAAAGTCAGGGATTTTGCAGGATTATAGTCAGGTGTATGATCAACCAATTACACCAAATTGGTTGTATATGCCAAGACGCCTATATCCACAGAGCATCTGTGGTTAGTTCTTCAAGATGTCAGGAGCAAGCTATCAGCCAAGTTCCTTCAAAAACTGTATGCAAGTATACCTAGAAGAATTGATGCTCTTTTAAAGGCAAAGGGTGGTCACACCAAATATTGATTTTATTTTGTAAAAGAGCGACAATTCTTCTAGGTCTGCTTGCATAGCAGAGTTTTTGAAGGAACTTGGCTGGTAGCTTGCACTAAACACCCTGAAGAACTAACCACAGATCCTCTGTGGATGTAAGCTTCCTGACATATACAACCAATTTGGTGTAATTGGTTGATCATACACCTGACTATAATCCTGCAAAATCCCTTTCTCTTTTGTTCAGTCACTGCATTTTGTTGATAGATGAACATAAATGATTAACACTTCCATTTCTGAACACATTCCTAGTTGACAGCATTTTTTTCACACCTGCCTAAAATTTTTGCACATAAATGTGCGTAATAGGTGCAATAAAACTATCCCATCATGCAAAGCCTCTGCTTTAGCAGTGTTTATGAAGTGTGATGCTTTGGGTGTCTGTGTTAAGATAACCACTGATTTACCTGTCAAAATATAGAACAGTGCATATTACTGATTTGCATTTTGGAAAACCCACCTCTTGCTACCATCCTTACCCAGCTTCTACAACAGCCCTTTTGTGACCTGACATAGTTGCTTTTACATGAGTGTCCTAGTTGCGTCAACGTACTGCAGTGCTAGTGTGTACATCCTTGTGAGTGTGTGTCTTCTTCCCCCTCCTGTAGGCAAAAGTAGACAATGAGATCCTTGATTATCGGGACCTAGCAGCCATTCCTAAAGTCAAAGCCATTTATGACATTGAGCGCCCCGATCTCATAAACTATGAGCCCACATACACCACAAACCTGGATGAGAGTCAGGAGGGCCTGGAGAGTGTGGGAGAGGTAAACTGCCCTCACTCTGTGTGTGTGTGTGCGTGTGCGTGTGTGTGTGTGTGTGTGTGTGTGTGTGTGTGTGTGTGTGTGTGTGTGTGTGTGTGTGTGTGTGTGTGTGTGTGTGTGTGAATGAGTGTAGGTGTGTGTAGTTGTGTGTGTGTGTGTGCATGCAGACGCATGCATGCATGCATGTGTATGTCCAAAGGGGGAGAACGGTTTTGGATATATATAGAGTCATATTGTTATATTGTATATATTGTATATTGTTGGAGAGTATATTGTTGAAGGATGCTCTGTGAGCTTTGAGGCCTGTTTGAGTCCTGCCTCCCTTGTGCTCTTGTATTGACAGCTGCACTCCTCTAGACGAGATCGCTCCCCCATGCCTGACGACAGAGTAAGTCACACTGAGAACATTCCATTTCTCTTCTCATCATGAACCCCTTTAAATCCTTATGCTTTATTTAGTGGAAATACAATATTAATATGAACATATGACCATATATGTGAACATAAAATATTAACATAAAATATGACTACTACAGCCAACAAATATTTTTTTGTATTTCCAGTCATGCAGGACGATGTCACCCACACCATCTGCTGAGGTGAGTGAACCACACATATACCAGCAAGTGGCAGGACTTTCGGTTAGCATCAAGGTGGATTTGAAATTATATAATATCACAATTATTATTATTTTGGATCAATAACAAAAAAAGAAATATTTTGTGTACAAATACTTTAAGAGTGAAGTCAGTGTAGTCATGTAGCTTTGATGATTGCTTGCCTTAGTATGGGGGACTCTCGAACAAGCCCTAAGGGATCATAACCAGTATTTAGGGAAACTGAAAAAGGTGTCTCTATCTGCATGGCAATGAGATCATTTTGTGTGGGTCATGGTCCTGGGCTGGCCTATTTCTGACACTGCTCAATAGATACATTTTCTTTCTCTCTGTCTTTCTCTCTCTCTCTCTCTCTCTCTCACTCACTCTCTCTTTGTCTCCCTCTTCTCTCTCTTCATCTTTCTCTTCCTTTCGCTCTTTCTCACACTCTCTCTCTCTCTCTCTCTCTCTCTCTCTCTCTCACTCTCTCTTTGTCTCCCTCTTCTCTCTCTTCATCTTTCTCTTCCTTTCGCTCTTTCTCACACTCTGTCTCTCTGTCTCTCTCTGTCTCTCTCTCTTTCACTCTCTCTCAGAGTTATTATGACCTGAGGGAGCGCATCATCCAGAGGTCCACTAGTCAGGGCTCCATATGTTCGCCCGTCTTCAATCGCCACTGTTACACGCCAACACTGTTACGGTCGCCGCAACATTTCCACCGCCCTGGTAAGTGCCACATTCTCAGGCAGGGGCACTGCTAAGGTCGGGATGTACAACAATGTGCAAAAGTTTTAGGCAGGTGTGAAAAAATTGCTGTTAACTAGAAATGCCTTAAAAAATGGAAGTGTTAATCATTTATGTTCATCACTTAACAAAATGCAGTGACTGAACAAATGGGTAACCTAAATGAAATCAATATTTGGTGTGATCAGCCTTTGCTTCTGAAAGAGCATCAATTCTTCTAGGTCTACTTGCATAGAGTTTTTGAAGGAACTTGGCTGGTAGCTTGCGCTAAACAACTTGCACTAAACACCTTGAAGAACTAACCATAGATCCTCTGTGGACATATACAACCAATTTGGTGTAATTGGTTGATCATACACCTGACTATAATCCTGCAAAATCTCTGACTTTGTGTGTACCCCTTTGTGTGAATTGATGCTGGTTTGAAGGCACCTGCCTAAATCTTTGTACTGTACTATATCTTTCTAGCCTTACACATGTTTAATATTAAAACACCCATAAGGCTGAAAGGACTTCATGGGCATGAGTTGTTTTTCGACAAGTTTTAGACAGGTGCACACAAAGTGTACACACACAGGGTGGGTTTGGGACATGACCGTGGGTCAGACTCAAACTTGGGTCTCCGAATAGATAGGTGTAGGTGCCTTTGCGCCAGGTGCTACGTTCTCCAGATTACCACCCATTTGGCTATTTGGCCAAGGCTTTGGCCGGCCTTGTTGAAGTGCAGATGTCTGTCAGTGATGATGAGATCAACTGATTTGCCAAAGCAAATCCAAGAACATTCTGTTTTTTAAATACAAGTGAAGTGGATGTTGAACAGCTTGTGTTGTTTTCATGTGGTCAGCTTCTATCTTAAATCTTTTTTTCATGTAAATACAAACAGTATATACTACCATAAAAGGTATTCTACTTTGTACTAGACTTGTCTTGTGTGTACTATTAAATAAACTAGTCAAATCCTATCTGACCAAATATAACTGCTGATACAAAGTCAATGCACATGGAATAAACCCTACAAGACAAAATAAAGTTGTCAGTTTACAAAGGCAAATCTTTTATCGCACCACAAGACTGTTTTGCCAGGGTAAATACATACTGTGTCCATGGGGAACTACTAAATATCTTTCTGTTCAAACACTCAACATCAGCACTCAACAGCTTCCCGCTTCACCTGCAGTAAGAGCTTAAAGCTACTCCCCCTGACCTACCCTGTCATAGGGCTGTATCCTAAACTGTACCCTACCCTATCAGGCTGCATCCTCTCTGAAGACCCTCTCTTCCTCTGGTCTCCTCCCTCCATCCCCCCGCCCACCATTCCCCATTTCCCCACCCCCAACCATCTCATTGGAGGAGGCACAGAGCCCTCTAGTGGCCGGAGCTCCCCTCTCTCCTCCCATTGGTCAGACAGCCGACCGGCCACCCCACCTTTCCCTTTGACCCCTAAACACTTCCACCTGCCAGGTAGGAGCTGCAGCACCTGTAGTGCGTAGAGCTGAAGCCTTGTGGTCGTTCGTCTCAAGTGGTTGTAGAAAAACACCTACGTCACGTGTAGCACTTCACCTCTGCTTGGCCACTTCTGCTTGTCCACCACCAGCCTGTCCCTATTATCTATCTATCTATCTATCTATCTATCTATCTATCTATCTATCTATCTATCTATCTATCTATCTATCTATCTATCTATCTATCTATCTATCTATCTATCTATCTATCTATCTATCTATCTATCTATCTATCTATCTATCTATCTATCTATCTATCTAGCCAGCCATCCACTGATTTATTTGTTCATCCACGCACAGAGGAACTCACCCTTGATGCTTTGCTTACTGGGGCTGCAATGGTCTGTATTTTCCTCTGACATGTCAGCAACTCTGCTGGAGACAGAATGTCCCTCTGTGTAGATGAGCACTTTCTAGATTATTAACTAGAGTATGTCTCATAGGTGTTCAGAACTTCTTGCACGAAATGCAAACTTGCTTCCTCTCCCACACCTCACAAGTGTTTGCACACACTGCTGTTTTGTTTTTAGGTCCCAGTAGTCATTCACTGTAAGGTGTGGGGCACAGTGGCCACTCAGCACATTATCATTGCCAAAATACACACAGGCCCTGCGAGAAATCTGCTGTGCTGGTTCCCAATCTTGCGATGCAGATGGTGATGAGGGAGAGGTAGATCTTAGCATGGCTTCCTCCAAAGCCCTGCCTGCACTGAGCACAGATAGTGTTTTTGTGTTCGGGCTACACCTCTGTGTTTATCTCTCTGTTTAATCCTCTTCAGTCTCAATCTACTGTCCCTGTGTACTGTGCACGCATATAACAGTCTGTGCATTCATATATTTATGTATGTTATTTCAGTGCCCCAGTCGGTGATGGTTATGATAATGCACATCTTATAGTGCATTATAATCTATTAACATCTATGCTTAAATATCTGTAGCCAGCTTTGGTGATGTGTTCTACATTTCCTCTTCCAGATCAGGGGATAAACATATACAGGAAACCACCCATCTACAAGCAACATGGTACGGTTATTTAAACATGTATTCTCAATACATTATGGTTATAAACTTTAGAATATATTATCATTAATTTGCAATAAATACGTGTATATTATGACATTTGTTGTATGTAGGCATTGCAATGTCAGTATGCATTTTCACCTAAAGTCTGGGGTTGTATGTAAATTATAGTGGTGTTGTGAAATATAGCATGTCCCCTGGTTTGATACACTTACTATGGCTACCTAACATGCCCTGTGGACATTAAGCACTTTCTGTCATTTATTAAAAACAAAATCTAAGGACAAATTGATAAAAATGACATATGAGAAAACTACATGCAATTTTGAAATTGTATGTTATTGCTTTGCTCCTTTTTCAAAAAACTGATTTGAATGTGGTCATTGCTTTATAGCCATAATACTTTCCATTTCCATAGTTAAATGCAGCCCTCTGGTCTGGCTTTCAGCCTAGGACTTTCCACTAGATAGCTTCACAAGGGGGCAGTATTTCCCCTTGGTCTAGAGGCATTTATCTGAGCAATCTCTGAAAATGGCTGAAATAAGCCTACATTTTGAGTAAGATTCGAAACAAAAAGGTATATTGCAAGCTTTATACTGGATCTTTAGCTACCTGACAAACTACAAAACGTTTGCAAAATTGTTATTTGATTTGTGGCATGTTTATTGTGCATCATACATTTTGTCATACAGCATTTTTCTGTTGGTTTCTTTTCTTTCCATTGCTCCACTGTATACAAATTTGAATGTGTCATTTAAACATCAACCATACCTTTGCGTAAGTATTGTTTGAAGTCATACTATTTGTCTCTTAAGAGGAAGGGTATGACACCAAAAGATAGGTCAGACTACACTACCGAAGGTCCTAGAGTTTGCCAAATTCAAATATAGTGGTATAGATAAATGCTTTATATAATGTAAATCATTATCATTAATCTATGCTTTCATATGTTTATGCTTTAGTAATTATAGGTACAGAATGATACTACTAATGTTACTATCTGGAAAGATTCTAAATAGTAATTCCAAACTCATAGAGCAGCATTTTTCTGTTGTAGATGGTGAGCCACCACTGAAAAGTAGGCATGTATTGTTCCATCTACCCAAACATGTGGTCATAATAACATGATGGACAGCTAAGAGCAAGGCTGTGAAAAGGTGAAAAAGACATGCTCATAAAATGAGACAGCACATGAAAAAAGCAGTGGCCATCTGTTTGCCAGTCAGATGTTGCTTATTAGCTAACAAGCTAACTGCTCTGCATGATACCACTGCAGCTAGCCAGCGCTTCAGTTTGGAATAGGCAGCTTCTGGGCCTTTTTCAGTGCATGCTAGCCAACTACTCTTAACAGAGCTTACTAATATACTTATAACACTCTCTACATCTATTATTAATCATGGCTAACACAGTGACTACAGTAACACGTCAATGGGGTTGTAATATTGTGCCAAGATCAAGAACAGTCAATTAATTGAGCATACACTATTAGTAAGCATGCGTTGCCACTGGAAACTGGATGGAAATGGTCCTCACTCACTGGAGGTCACACAACTAATCTGAACCTTCTCAGTAAGCTGAAGATCTTGCTAGTATAATCCTAAGGGGTTGACCTGAAACCTTGGCCTTAAATGCACACTTATGCGTACATGTCAAGGTTATGCTATAAGGTCCTTGCAGGGGCAGTGGCTACACTGTAGGCTCATAGCTCCACTGGTCCCTCTGGTATTTTGCACACCTAGATTCAGATGTCTTTGCGACCCAAAGCAAGTCTGCTGACGACATCATCAAATGGGCTAAGTTCCCCTCCGCCTTGGCCCCCACCCTGGATGACACCGGAAAAATACTCAAAGACCCCAAAGACCGCTGGCCTTGGCCGGCCACCCATGCTGCCGTAGGTAGGCCACTAGACCAACACGTGTGCCTGCTTCCCTGCCAACCAGCCCTGGGTTGTGTGCTGCTGCTTTTCCTCTTTGGCATAGAATCTCCTGAGATCTAGATGTAGACCTCAACAACAGCTATATCTACAACCAAACAAGAACTACATCTAAAACTAATGAAAAACTGAATGTAGAATTGGTCGAGAACTAGATCTAGATCTAACCAAGAACTAGATCTAGAATCAGACAAGAACTAGATTGAAAACTAACCAAGCTCTAGATTTGAAATTGGACAAAAACTAGGCTAGGAATCAACCAAGAACAAGATCTAGAACTGAACAAAAACTAGATCTAGAACTAGGCAAGAACTACATTTGGAATCAAACAAGAACTACATCTAGAGTTGAAAGAGAATTAGACGAGAACTAACCAAGAACTAGATCTTGAACTGAACGAGGACTAGATCTAGAACACTGTAAAAATGGCTTTTGGAAATAAATCACATGGATATTCTCACAAAAATTTTTTGTTCACTTCAAGGCATTTTTACAGTGTACCTACCCCAACTGTCTATATTCAGCAACATCTGAATATAGTGGTATGAATATACAGTCTATAGCTACACATAGCAGCAAGTAAGACTCCTACATGTCGATCCTTCAAAATCTAGACCTAATAACTCATCTTTTTTCTCTTTCCCACCACACGTCTATAGTTTTTTCTAAAATACAGAAGTATTTGTAGTTGACTTCAAACCTTTTCTGTCTCTTTTGTGCATTTGTCCTCATGTGTGTATTTTTTTTTTGGTTTATGAACATTTTGACAACTGTGTGTCTTAGGATATTTCACTGATGCTTTTTTTCTCTATAGACATATTGTAGAAATGAAAGTATAATAGTCTCTTCAGTGCATCTTTTAAAATATAGATTTTGTCTGTAAGATTATTTGCTTTGCCTATTTCTGTACAGATGAGAGCATTTCGTTTTTTTATTCTGACATCTGTGTCATATTAAAACGGTTTCTTTCCTGAGTAAAGCAGTTCATGTTAATGCATTCAGTATTTTGGTGTGTGTGTGTGTGTATGTGTGTGTGTGTGTGTTGTGTGTTAATGCTTGCTTACACACACTGTGTGTCTCAGGCTTGGAAGGCAGGCGAAAGTCAAGAGAGGAGGAAGAGGAGGAACTTCAGAAACGCAAACAGATACAGGAGGAGCATATGAACAGGGTAAGAACACACACACACACACACACACACACACACACACACACACACACACACACACACACACACACGTGTTCACATACGTCCTCTACCCGACCATTCACCAGATTACATCCTTTCACAAGGTGCCTCAACCCCAGTACTGCTATGGTGTAGTGGCTCTCCCCCTGAATGTCTCTGTGTAGGTGTAACCAGTGTTTAGAGAGCTTGTGTGTCTTAAACCTCTCTGTGTTAAATCCTGAGTGTGTCAAACAGGTGTGTGTTTATATACGTGTTACTAATCACCCCACACTGGAACAGTGTTTTTGCTGATTATTTTGTTTCACTTATAATAGCCTCATAGCTTGCTGCACATCATCAGCACCTGGTCCTTGAAAAGGCTGTGCCTGATTTTTAAAAGATGTGTGATTTTGTGTGTACCCGACCTGGGTGTGTTTGATGGGTGTGTGTGTGTTTTAAACCCGGTTGCACCACTGGCGCCGCAGATCCAGTCGGGGCTGGGGAAGATGATCCTGAAGGAGGAGAAGGAGAACGAGATGAAGCGAGAGCGTCACGCACGGAGCCTCTCTGCCCAGCGCTACGAGCCCCACAGAGGCAGCTGCAATGCTGGTAAGCACACCCCCCCCCCCCCCCCCCCATCATCTCTCCATCATAGGCAATAACATAGTCCTCAGACAACTTGTGTAAATGGAAATGCACGTCTAGATAGTGCAAGACGTGTAACCTAACAAATATTATTAAGTGACAGAGAAGGTATTCACACTCTATATCCCCCATAGTTTATTTAATAGACAAAAAAACAACAATGTTTGGAGTCCAGAGGGGCTTCCTTAGGCAATTGGGAACATTAGAGACAGGCCTATATCACACGACCTTTCATGCATCTGCCTACGCAGGCAGGCTGCAACCAAACACAGCAAACTGGAGGATACTGGACAGGCTTAGCTTTCTAAGGGCTAAACATTAAAAAAATTCACAGGTTTGAAAAGGAATACATATGGTACAAATGAATCAATTCAACAAAACATAATAGAAATATAAGTCGAAATGTAAGTAATAATATCTTATAAAGAAGGCACACACATATAATAGCACATAAGGGCAGTCACATACAAACACAGCAACAAACTGAAAAAGTGAAATAGTCCAAATTGGTGCTTGGTGCCAGTAGCCTAATTGACACTGGAGTTTTGTGCAGTGTGCGCAGTGAGTCTTCCACAGGATGAGAATTAAGAGAGACAAGTGTCAGTTTCCAAAATAGGAGCTTAGGTGAAAAACGCAACCATCTGAGTTATTTTTGGATGGTGGACGGGGCAGAGTTGAGCTTCCTGACAGTCTGGTGTATAAAGCTGTCTGCCAGTCAGACTGTCTGCCAGAGCTTGCTGGAAGGCTGTGATATCGTCTAATAGAAGGCAGGAGGCTGAAGGTGACAAGTGATGGGTGAAGTCAAAAAAAAAAAAGACCAGTAATATTACCATAATACCAGTATTATGCTCTCAAAAAGTTGTATTTAATGTGACATTTCGGGCATGCGCTCTTCATAGTGATTTCTGATGAAGGGCACATGCCCAAAACTTTTTTTTTTTTTTCAGACTTTATTTTTTATTGATTTTCCTGGTCAGTCATGCTCATGGGTCTGCAGGCTATGTAGGTATTGTAGATTACATTACATTACATTACATTACATTACATTACATTACACTTAGCAGATGCTTTTATCCAAAGCGACTTACAAAAGGAGGACATAATAAGTTAACAGATATGTAGAGAACATCGAAGGCACCTATATAATTGATATTGTAGATATCCAGAAGGGGACAGTACAAATTGTATAAAATATTTTGCAAAATAATTTGTCTTTACAAAATGAGTTCTTTGATTTTAACATATATCATTGCCTCAACTATATCTTTAATATATTTAAATTGGTGGTCTGTGCTAATGCCATTAAACTATGCACTTTATTTCAGTTTAGTGCTGCGAGGAGTGGTGGTCATGGCCTGTGTTTCTTTCCTGACAGATCTGAACTCTCCATCCAAAACCGCATCGCTGCCAGGATACGGCCGAAATGCACTCCATCGGGTGAGCTGGGCTTGTGCTGCATTGACTTTTCAATGACTATGTTTAGTGCATTCATTAGTGTGAAAGCCTGTAAATATGGGGTTTTGTGTACGTAAACAAAGAGAACAACACCCACATAATACCCTCAGTGTTTATACACTGGATATACACAGGATTTGAAATTGCAGTGGTCCCTAGGCCCACAATGTTACACTAAAGATGTTCTAAATAAATACATCACACTTAGCTGATGTTCTTATCCAGAGCGACTTACAGTTATTTAGGTACAGGGTACAGTTCCTGGAGCAATGTGGGGTTAGATGCCTTGCTCAAGGACACTTCAGCCATGGATGAAGATGCAGGAGAGCATTAGTTATTTACTCCCCCACCCACATTCGTCCTACTGGTATGGGATTCGACATTGCGACCCTCCGATCCCAAGACCAACCCCCTAACCATTAGGACGCTGCTGCCCAGATACATATGTGATAAACAGCAATATAAACATGGCAAACATAACAATATAAGCATAGCAAAAAGTAGAAAAACTTTATATAACTCATGTGTTAGTGGTTTTGGTGGTGTAGCCTATGACTTTACAGTTCTGTATTTTCTCTTTTAGCCTCAGTCCACCGACTTCACACATTATAACAGCTACAGGGACGTGAGCGGAGCCAGAGGTCAGCGATAAGTAACAGTCACTTGTCATCACCGTGTAGAGGTGTACATTTACCTGTGCTGGCATTTTGAGAACAGACCTGTGCTTTTTTCATATGGTTAGATTTAAAGATTAAACTAGTGGGCAAACTAATTACTTTTTTTTTTTTTTTTTTTTCTCGTCTTTCTTTACAGAATTTCAGGTGAGTCCGGCTAGCTCTTCATTTGTACAATAGTTGCATGAGCATTTGCCTCCCACATGTAGTGTAGTTTCTATTTAACAGCCCCAAGAGAAAGCATGGCACTGAAAACACGGTTTGCAATGGAATTGTTAGATGCATGTACCCCTCTTCAACATGAAGACTTTAATAAGTGTGGAATTCAGAACTGATTAGAATCGTTAAACGGAACTATTATGTTGTTACATACACATGTGCATATGTTATGGTTGGTCATTTTTTGTTATTAAACACAGGTTATTGAGGGAGTTGACTTACTCCCTAAACATAAATGCATATCCTAATGAAAGCAGTAGGGTTGCCACTGAAACCTCACAGGATTGCATTTTCTATGCATTATGTTGTATCTGTCTGCATTTTTCCATAGCTCTTGCAGGATGGTCATACTCCTGTATCAAGAATGGACAGGGGAGTATCAATGCCTAATATGCTGGAGCCAAAAGCAAGTACCTCAACATGTTGCTCTTCATACAATACTATTTTAGTGGATTAGTATACTAGCCAAATAATAGTCCCTTGACTATTGAATCTATTGACAAGCCATCAAAACAATAGCCAAGCACTCAAGAAGCTCAGTACTGTATGTCATGACTAATGTTATGCAATTCACATCACAGGAGTTGCCCTGTAACTGCTGTGCAGCTTAGGGATATTCTCATTAATGTAGGTTATAAGCACCATTCTGTTAGCCATAATTTCCCATGAGGTTGTGTGCTGCTTCCTCTATGCAAGCAACTGTTTACCATGCTGACTGTGCATGGCCGATGGACAACAGGCATATTGTCATGGCTGGCCCATGCTCGTGTGTGTGATGGGTTATATGCAGAGGTTGGATTTCATTGTGTTCACTGTGTGCTGTGTAATCACAATGGCAAATGGGAATCACTTTCACTTTCATGAAGGACTAAAACAGGAAGATGTGCTTTAGATTTGCAACCAAACATAACACTATTGCTAAGAATATTTTAGTTGAGTTGCATTACATTTGTAGAGAGGTTTGCTTAGAACCACTTGTATTTCTTTGCAAGTTTGCAGTGTACTATACTAGCATAGAAATGTAAGCACAATCCCTTCCAAAGCATCTCACAACACTCCTCACACTCACTCACTCCATCCACTGCTTGAGCAATGTGCCTCACATGTTCCCCCCAGAAATCCTGAAATCTGAGAAATCTGGCGTTGTTTTGAGGTGTGCTCTCACCAACTACTGAGGTGAAATAACCACCCTCATTTGGGTAAGATCATTGACTATCATTACCTATGTTTTTGTTCACCCTCTCCAAGGTTTATCCGTACGAAAAGCTCATTATAAGCAGCAGAGGGCGCACTCGCCTACCACGAGATGTTGACAGGACAAGGCTTGAGGTGAGACTCTCAGCGCTTTGCCTCGATAAACTGCATCAAAGATGGTAGATATGCCCAAGATTCGTTGTGATGAGCCACTTCCTGGAACCACGATCGCATGAGGGTGGGTGGGGGGACACACAAAAAGTGGTGGCCCTCCCTCGTGCGAGGACCAATCATAAGGCCACGAGGCATAGAAATGTCCGTCATACGTCAACGACACGCCCCTGCATGCAGCCTGGAACGGATCCCCATTTTGCTCCCATAGACATGAACCCACAAAGTATCTTCATTTATCTACCATCTTTGATTGGATTGCCTTTAGGCAGACCCGTATGGCTCGATATCAAATCAAATGTGAATTTTATCGTCCTCCCTCTCTCTCCCTTTCTCTCTCTCTCTCTCTTTTTTCTTCTGTTTCTGTCTTTCTATCTTGCTCCTCAGCGTCACCTGGCTCCAGAGACGTTCACTGACATCTTTGGGATGGAGATTCAGGAATTTGATCGCCTGCCGCTGTGGAAGCGCAACGACATGAAGAAAAAGGCCAGGCTCTTCTGAGCTGCCATGATGTCCCCATTCATGTCACGTCAAACCTCATGCCCATCATACTCATGTAATATAGCCATGCCAGTTGCTACCTTGTGTTGCTTTCTTCAGTGACCATTTAAAGAAGCTAAGAAGAAAACAAAATGTCTTAATCTTTGGCTTCCAGAATGTAACACAGTTAAAAAAAAAGATGTTAAGTGAGTTTGAAAGGTATGAACGGTAAAACAAATATTTTGAATAATGTTTGAGAGAATGCAATGACAATGTTGTTTTTTAAAGCACACTGAATTGTTTTGTCTTCTGAATGGAAATGCTTCATTATGTTTCTGTGTGGTGTTGTCTTTTTTGTTTCTTGCTATGTTTGTGAAACTCTTTTTGTGGAACGTCTAGCTAATGGGTGGGTGCAATGCGTATTCTGGCAACAAGATGCTTGTGTGTGTTTACATAGAGAGAGGTGGAAGGGGCGGTGTGATTCCCCTACTTCCCACTTAATGCCGGAACCTGTGATTCTAGGTTTTTTTTTTTGCGTAGAGGCACCTAGTCGGCAAAATGCTGTTTTTTCCTAGATGTCTATCCCAAGTTTGAGGGTTCTGCCTCTAACAGCAAAGATGTAATTCAACGCCTTACGTGTATCCGATAAGGAAAGTACCCACTTACTCCTCACCCCTCACACCTTTTGACTCGGGTCCGTCTGAAAAATAAAGTTAGTTAGTGGAGTCAGTGAGTCTTTATGTTTGTCAGCAGCCTGAGAAGCTGTGTGACTTCTTTTTATTTCATGTCTGACAGCTATGGTCACCCATACACAAAATACACCGACCTTTAACCCAAAGACATTGTTTTTTGTCTCCTTTTAATGTTAAACACCCAGCTCACAGCTCATTTTTTGCAGGTTTTGGTCCTTAATCACATACTTAATCACAGTAGCATTAGCACTTGTCATTTCTACTCCTGTCAATGAGTACATGAATACATACCAAAAAAAAAGAGAGTAAGAAATAAGGAAAAAAAAACAAATGTTAGAATTATCAGTATCTGACTTTTTTAATCAATGAAACCCACACTGCCATTTGTTGTACTTATGAGATAGTCTTTAGGTCACTATGTTGAGTGAGCTCCTTAGCTACACCAAAGGCATGGCTGCAGTACCCCGAACACACACACACACACACACACACACACACATACACACGCATACACACACAAACATTCATTTTCCATTTCTCTTATACTCCCATATATTCTCTCTCTATCTCTCTCTCTCTCTCTCTCTCTCTCTCTCTCTCTCTCTCTCTCTCTCGCACACACACACACACACACACACACACACACACACACGCGTGCGCCATAGGCTTGAGCTTCTCCTCTTCCTCACCTCACCTGTGCAACACAAAGTGCTCAGCGTAAGCCAGGCTCAGCGCGGCGGAGCAGGCGACCCAGGGACTCCATTGCGTAGGACCAAATTAGCGCAAGCCGGGGCAGCGGAACTCCAACACTATAGTACAAGCTAAGCCCAAAATCACTGCAGCCTTTGTTTGTATGTAGCTTGAAGAAACGACAGGGAAATTACTTATTCTTTCTTTCTTTCTCTTATCCTCCTCTTTCTTGGACTCTCTTGTATGGTTTTGTCTTTCTCTCTTTCTGTCTTATTGAAAGATAAAAGTAACACCATTAGAAAAAAAAATCAAGTCCCCCTCTGAAAAAAAAAAACCATGGCAACCAGGGAGATAAGTTTTGATAAAGTACCTGTATACACACCCCTTTGTCTTTGAAAGGAATTTAATGATGTATAAACATGACTGGAATAATAAAATGCAGCAATTAACGTGTTGTCTCTGTTTCTTTCAACACTGGACTATTTAATAGCGATAAGTCCTTTTTTTCATTTCATTTCATTCAAATTAATCAGACAATACTGTATTCAATATTTGCCTTACTGTTGATGAATTGTTTTATTCGAGCAGTTTTACCAATTCCAAATACCTGCATCCAGTTAAGGAGAAGAAAATCGTAAGGCAGCACAAGACAAAGAATAAATGAGAAAAAACACAATAAATAGTTCCTCTTTAATATAACCAATGCATATAACATACACCCAGTGAATTCTGACAGGTCAACACAGGCCCTGGGCCAAAGGACTTGTACACTATTTTTTTAAGCACCTGCATTTCCACATTGGCCCCTTAGAGGGCAGTATTGGCTTCTGTTGACTTGATATGTTGAAGGATTGTGACAAAGCTGAGCTGTTCCAGCTTTTCCTCTCATGTATATATGACTGATTATTTTTGTGAAATAGTACTTGTTCTGACTTGACTGTTTTATGGTAAATTGCTTTTTCAGTAGCGTGTTATTCTTGCTTGACTGTTATTTGGACACGCTCACACACCCTGGAACCCATCTCTTTAAATGATGGTTAGTGAGTAATGCAGTTACGAAACATAATGCTGTAATGCTCCCTGGAGTACCCTCAGCAGGCTAGTATATGCCTATAATTATATAGCAAATGCATACAAGTAAGATAGCCATTTGGTGGCATGATCGCAGGGCTTCCCTCTCTGTAAAGTTAACTGTAGGCCACACTTACAGTAATTGGTAATTATGTGTGCTTAGTGAGCTTCATCTACAGTAAATGTCAGCCTGTACTGAGCCCACTGATGCTCTTTGTGTTGCCCTCCGTTATACACTATACATAAAGCAAAAAAACGGAGAAGTCGGGTGATTGTAGGGTGTGTTGCATGGCAAATGGCCAGAACCACTTTCACAGCATCTCAGGGAATTCTCATATCTACCACAGCTGTTTTATCTCATGCAGTTCAGAAGAAGAAATGTATTTGGGTAGACTTGGCATGCTAGGTGACGCTTTGATCTCTGCATTGTAGCCATACTCTTGGGTGAGCATTGCCATTAGGAAACATCAGGAGGAGTCAGGCAGGCTGCAGTTCTGCTGGAGAGAGAAGGTAATGACCGTGCGGCAGAAGGATTAAGGGATGGCCGAGCCTTAACCTCTGTGTGATCTCATTAAGCACACCCTAAGTTAGCATGCTACGCATTACACGTTTAGCGTTCGGTCAGGCTGTGGGGAATAGTGTCCCGGTCCAAGCCTACTGCCGGAAACACCTGGCAAGACACCTGGAACACAATGAGGTGATATAACTGGATGAGAACAACAGCTTCACATTCTGGTCTAGAGCAAGGAGTGCATGGGTTGAGAGGAAAGGCTGCATAGGCCGGTTGAGAACAAGGGCCAGTACACACTGGTCCAGGCCCGCTGACAGTCTTGGCTGCCACAACCCCCCGCCCCCCAAGTTCTGGGTGCCCCCTTTCCCAGGGCCCGGGACAAGAGACCCGGCCTGCACTGGTCAACGGCTAGCTGTCACTGAACACCTCAGATGATGAGCTGCCTAGACAGGCGCTGCCCATACATGAGGAAGTCCAAATTTGGGCGCAGCAGAATAGTGCTGTAAATGGCCACATGGCAGGCTATTGGTTAACCAGAGCAGAACAGGAAGCAAGACTAACATGCAACCCCATTGAGATGGCATCCGTGTAATTGCATGAGCAAAATACACCTGAAGCGTAGATGAAACTCCAAAATTGTATCATGTAAACATGTAATTACACCCACCCACTCAGTGTAAACACACACACACGCACGCACGCACACCCACACATACAACACACACACACACTACACTACACAAGCACACTGGTGATACAGATTAATCCTGTTCTCGTTTCAGTAGGTTGTAATGACTGTTTCTTAACTCTAGCGGCTCCCCAGGAGGCTGTGCATAGGCAGGCATTATATTATGCAGACCATGGCACAGCCATGTTGGCCTCCCACCTCTTTTTCCATGGTGTCATCAGCGCAGGCCTGTTATTATGTGGCTTTTAAAGTCATTAGCAGAGATCCCATCCATCAGTGGAGCGGTGGATCCTCGTGAGTGTAGTGATGAAATTATCCCACACACACACACACACACAGGCAGACAGTCTTGGCTGGGGCTGGGACAAGATAATCTGATGGGGTCCCCCACCCCATAGTCCATAATGTAAGGAGGGACCAGATCTGCTCCCCCCTGTTTCCCAGGGCCTGGGACAAGAGACCTGTTTCTCCCCCCGCCACCGCCCCGTCGGCGGGTCTGCACACACACACTCACATATACTCATTACGACACAGGGCACTTGCTGAAGCTGCCACAGGATGGCCGAGTGTAGGCTACGAGCCTCCTCTCCTCTGGTCTGGTCGTATCCCACGTGTGTGTCCTACACACATCTGTGCACCCTTCCAAGAGTCCCCTGTGCCAAGGATGCTGCAGAGTATATTACCCCTGGCCATAAATAGGCACACTTCCTAAAGCTCGGCCAAACAGGACATGGACCTCACATGGCAGGCTGACAAGGTCACAGTCTCAGCCTACACCACATGCCGTGCGAGTAGAAAGCTTAGGATGTATCTTCAACGCTGACACAAAACGGCTTTGCCTACTGCTGAACAGCAACAAGTGCACTGACTTAAATTAAAGACATACATTTTTATTTGTAGAGCATTCTGATGGTGTTATGCTATGTGGTCAGACAGTTTGCCCTAGATTAAGCATTAAAGTCAGTCATTTATTGGTTGCACCCTTCTAACAATAGTACCATCAGTGCTTCGATGATCAACACTAATCTAAATGGCAGTTTAAAATGATCTCCTTTCATTGAATTGGGGTAAATGCACCCCTTTGTAATTTGTATATCTGTTCAATGGGAGTGGAAGAAACCCTAACAAAGCACCCAGCCATAGGCCATTGGGCTGTTGGAGACTTTATGCGGCTCTTCAACTTTACGACCCCCAGTGAACCATAAACAAGCAAGCACACTGCTTGTTTTAGAGGGCGGGGTCGCAGTGTGCACAGCTGGCTGGGACCTGGAACTTCATTCATCCATCTGTCTCCTCCAACCCTTTTCTCTCTCTCTCTCTCTCTCTCTCTCTCTCTCTCTCTCTCTCTCTCTCTCTCTCTCTCTCTCTCTCTCTCTCTTTCTCTCTCTTTGACTCTTCTGCATTGTTTTCCTGTCCAGCAGTTAGCCACTTGTCAAACAACCGTTGTGCTTATAGGGTTTATGCCTGGCTGTGCAGCTGTGGGCTCGATAGATGCTCCCTAGCTTTAATTCCCTGTTGTTGTGTCAAGGATGGGTGTGTGCAAAAGATATAGGACTTGTTGGAGATGGGGGACTTGTAAGACCTTTTGTCACAGTGTGTTTGTGTGGTGTTTGACAGCATTTGGGACAGTGTGTTTGTATGTGCGTCTGTCTTGTCTGTTGGGTTGGCAAAAAATAGCATTGTGGTTTGCAAATGCACTGGAAACAGTGTGTCTGTGCGTGTTAACATTGTTTTCTTGTGTTTACAGCGATGACCTTGTGTTTTACATGTCTCTATCCTTGTTCTTGTTGACATGCCACGTGTTTGAGTGTGTGTGTGCGTGTGTCTGTGTGCATGCACTCTGTGTGTGTGTGTGTGTGTGTGTGTGTGTGTGTGTGCTGCGCTATCGCTGTGTTAAAGCACCAGACAGCATGATCAATACCCCGACCGTGTCTCCCGCTGCGCTAACAGCACCGGTTTAGCTGTTAACCAGCCCCGTCTTTAATGAATCTCCCAGCCACCGGGCCTGAGCTAAAGGGCAGCCTGCTGTGTAATTACCCAAGGGAGTGCTACACCTCCTCCAGACCTGCCCCCCCACCTCTGCCCCCTGCCTTACCCATCCTGTCTGAGTGCAGGTGGTGGTGGTGGTGGTGGGGTATGGAGGAGGTTAGGGGAGGAAGGATGGAGGGAGGGAGGTCTGTTTGAAGGAGTGTCCCCCAGGGGAGGTGCCCTCAATAAGGCTTTGTGACTCATCCTCATCGACCCTGACTGGACTTCCAGGAACCACAGCCGAAATGCAGGAACCTCAGCAGGAGGGCGTTCAGATCGACAGACAGTTTGGAGACAAACAGGCAACTGGGGAGACAGACAGAGCCGCACACTTTTAAATGAGAGAAGAGAGACGATTTGCCGGAAATGAGACAAACACTCAGACCAGACCCTGCAGGGAGAGGACAAACTGTCTTGTATATAGAATATTGGTTAACTGCACAACACTGGAAAGAAAAAATAGCATAACACGATATATGCAATGTGGTGAATTTAAAAAAAATCATCTGACAAATGCAAGACAGCTATGCTAACATTTATTCTATGTCTAGACAGTGTTTTTTTTTAGTCTTCAATTAGCTTGCATGTTTGGCCATGATGCAACCTGACACAGCTTTAATACAACATTACGCTCCCTGATGTAACAACAGATTGGATTACATTGAAAGGCTCCTGTTAATCTGGCAGAAGTGGAAGAACCACAGGGATCCCACTCGCAACACACACTCCGTGTAGGCTAACTGACCTTCCTAGGATCACCTTTGGATTTTCATCTGGTACATGGATATTCTTCGGTTCTGGGAATGATACCGAGACCTCATGCAGTATAATTGGCAGCAGAATGGTTTTAAGATTGATTTGCAAAACTTCTACAAAGTGATATGGACACAAATGGGCAAATAAAGCCGGCAATATTAGATAGGAACATGTTTTAAAACCTTTTGTTGGTCAGTGCATGTATAGTTCCCAAGCTCTTTAAAATAACTTTGACCACTTTGAAATTACCCTCCAATGTCACATAAAAATAACATTCATAATTTGGATGAAAGAAATAACAGCTTTTCCCCTTGCCATTTGTAAATCTACACTAATCTTTTGTTTTAAATTATCTTGAGGTGTTGATGTGTAGTCATTTGGCCATGGCAAATGATGAGACAAGTGAAGTTGACACAAATAAACTGGATAAGCCTAAGCAAAAAGATCATTAAGACATCAAACAGCACCAGTTCATTGTTAGGGGTAGACCTTTGACTGGCAGGCGAGCCTCTCCCTTGGCTTTTGTCCACTTGTGTCTACCTTGTGAGCCATGAACTCAGTTACCTGTTGGCTTCGCAGGGCTGTCTGTGGCAGAGGTCCCGCAAACAGTTAGCATTTACCGTGGTAATGGACATTTCTATGAGAGGTTTCTGGTGAACCTTAGGTGTGCAGCTTCACAAACTTCCAGGCTGTTGTTGTGGCTAGTCCTACACGCTGTCAATCAGTAACTAGCAATAGGCCTGTGTCCCATAGGGAGAGAAAGAGCACTGAGTTCAGAGATGGAGCCAGACATCCTCCACACAACAGAAAATAGAGCAACTATTTCTGACACTTGTAGTACACACTTTAAACTGAGGTCACAGGACATTTTTAAAGAAAATGGCAACCATCTCATAGACATGACATGCTTATTTGTACATGCTCACCATTGCTCTGACTACACCCATGTCAATGAGTTCACTGATTACACTTAATATTTATTGTTTTAAGTGTGTTTGTCTTTTTGCTAGCGCTTTCAAATGTTGTGCTTTAATGATGTGTCACCTCAATCTCACTTTTACTGTGTTAAAAAAGTGCAGTTAGCACAAGTTAACCAATACTGCATGAGATCAACACGATGTGTTCTCAATCCTGAACTTGAAAGCTGACCTTGAGTTTTCCTTATCGGATGGCAACTGACTTACACAATAACTCAGTTCTAGAATCAAACCTATCCTAGCAGCTAGTTAGGCATGACATGCTAAAGACATTAAAAACATTAAAGTAGGTTGTTGTAGTAGATGTAGTAGATTGTTTAGCTACGTTTGGCAATAAAGTTAATATTTAAATTTGTCTTTGCCACCTGAGAATGAAAATTCAAGCTCAGATCACGTTCCTGTCACTTCCATGTAGTATTGGTTGGGACATGTTCTAACCACACTTTAAAACACCTTAAGTGAGATTGCATTAACCTATTATTATCATGCTAACCTTGAGGGGACTGTTTATTTATATTAACTTTGTCAGCCCTACTTTTGCACTTATATTTAACTTTTTATTAAATTACATTTTAGTTTATTTTAGTTCATTTAAACTTGTTTCTATTTAGTTAATTATAGTTTTAACCTTTTCTTTTTCATTTTATATTTATTTCTAATCTTGAATCTTTGGTATTAAATGAATAGCTTAGCTGTGTAAACAAACTTCTCTTCAATTGTCTCACATTAGCATGCTCCAAGAACAAGTCTGGCCAGTGTTTACTTCTAGCACTTCGGTAAGGACCACATAAATAAAAACTCACACC
Source organism: Coilia nasus (assembly GCA_027475355.1). NCBI lineage: Eukaryota > Metazoa > Chordata > Actinopteri > Clupeiformes > Engraulidae > Coilia > Coilia nasus. The sequence goes on along the minus strand of CM050204.1, from coordinate 11,654,734 downwards.
CCACACTTCCCCTTGTCCTATCCTTGTTGATTTGATTTACACAGGAATCCTTTTTGTGTTTTTTTCTATGGCATTACAAAGAAACCAAACTGCGGCCAAATGCGCTAGTGATTGCGATGTTTACAGGAACACTTGGCTGAAACACCACTGCCTTTGTTGTGATGCTCTTGCCATTGGCATTCTCCTGCTAATGTGGCAGTGAGTTAGTTTCTTTTATCATAACAATGTGGCTATATTAGTTCCAGCTAGCGTAAGTTGCTGAATGACACAGCTGTTACATTTAATTTAGGTGCTAAGAAGCACACTCACACATAAACACACACACACATACAGCTCTGGAAAAAAAATAAGAGACCACTATAAAAGTATCATTGTCTCTGGTTTAACTATTTATAGGTATATGTGTAAGTCACTTAGTCCAAAAAACCTATGATGTTCATTTTAAACCGCAAAGAAATTGACCCACTGTCTAGTTAAATGAGTTAAAGCTATTTACTTCCTGACTTACATTTTATGTCTTTGACCTCTCTATTGTGTGTCCTGCTCTCCTATTACCAAGACTGGTGCCCAGCCATCCCCCTGACAGGGACAATAACTTCACTTGAAGGATGTACTATTGATACCACTATAATTTAGCCCCAGACCACACTGACAGAGTTCAAAAGTCATCTATGTGCATAATATACAGATAAACCTCAGGGGACACTTTTTGTATTACTCTGATTGTTGATACAATAGGCAAAACAGCTGGAAACTAATCCACCTTGCCCATACAGTCATTAGAAAATAAATATTGGACAGTATGCACTCTTTTAGTTGGTCAATGTTGAACAGTGTAACCTGTTAACGAAAGTGCTGCAGGAATATCCATTGCACCCCAGACACGGAGAAAGTCCAGGGAGATGCTGGACGCGAACTGCTGCCAGTCTGCACATTTAATTAGTCACTTGAGTGCACTGGTGCAACTCACACCACAGCACTTGGCAATCTGCTGTGCAGGACCCCACAAAGGGGATGTTGAGTCAATATGCCAACCGTTCCAGTCTAGTTGTAGAGGCCATGCAGTACATACAAGGTACACAGTATTGATTTGTATTTATGTATAATTTACATAAACACAAGTGTAGTTGTGCAAGCTTTATGAATGATATACAGTGGTCCCTCGTTATTCGCGGGAATTACGTTCTAAAAATAACCCGCTATAGGCGAAATCCGCGAAGTAGTCAGCTTTATTTTTTACAACTATTATAGATGTTTTAAGGCTGTAAAACTCCTCACTACACTTACACACTTTTCTCAGACAGGCATTGACATTTTCTCACATTTCTCTCTCTTCTACTCTCAAAGTTCACACACTCACATACATACAGCACTTCAGAGTCACACAGCTAGCGATGGAAGATTTATGTAAATTTTACAAGCTGAGCGCATTCTGTACTGTACAGGAGATTGATTGACAATGTTCTACAGTCTCTTAGCCAATCAGGGCGTAGAACAGAATGCGTTATAAAAGAAAACATGCACTAAAAAAATCCGCGAAACAGCGAGGCCGCGAAAGGTGAACCGCGATATAGCAAGGGACCACTGTACATAAAAATGTGTAGTTTTGTAAGCTTTTTTCACAGTTGGAGGCCTGTGTGATGTCTTTGTAGTGACCTTGCTGCTAAACTGATGTTCAGAGACAGCTAGGACATGGCCAGTGGGGAGGGATACTGGACACAGGTACAACAACACACAGGAGTAGTGGACACAGACACAACAACACAAAGGGATACTGGACACAGATACAACAACACACAGGGGTAGTGAACACAGACACAACAACACACAGGGGTAGTGAACACAGACACAACAACACACAGGGATACTAGACACAGGTACAACAACACACAGGGGTATTGGACACAGATACAACAACACACAGGGGTAATGGACACAGATACAACACACAGGGGTAATGGACACAGATACAACACACAGGGGTAATGGACACAGATACAACAACACATTGGGATACTGGACACAGATACAACACATAGGGATACTGGACACAGGTACAACAACACACAGGGGTGGTGGACACAGATACAACAACACACAGGGGTAATGGACACAGATACAACAACACACAGGGGTAATGGCTGCCATGGAAGCTGGTACAAAAGAAAAACATACACAAGGGTCTCAGATGTGAGATGCTAAAACCTTATTGCAAACAGAAAAAAATATATATGGTGACAGTAACATAAAAAGGAACCTGCACATATTGCAAATGGGAACATTGCAGACTTACACATGATGATTTTGTATGGACAGGGTTATGAGTGAGCTTACACACATTCTGCACACATAAATATCACACTCCCACTTGCACGCAACACTACACACCTAAGCTTTATTGTGGATGCATCATACAGATTGCACAGTTCCAGTGGAACTACTGGCTCATAGGTGTTCTTTACAGATTTAGCAGTTAGCACAAAGGAGGCCATTTGCAAGCAAACAGCTAATGGTGTATGTTACAGACAAAGGCGAATATGCTAAGCCACAGTTATCATGTGCAAGCTCAGGCTTCTGTTTGTTTACAGAGACACTTTGGAGATTGTTGTTTGTTGTCACTCGTCGGTGACCTAAGTATGACGTTAGCGTCTAATCCCATTAGCGGCAGACTCACATTCATGCCGGCAAAATGGGCCCGGGTCAACCACCTCCTCACACCTGAAAAAAGCCACTTACAGTACAGTGTCAAACACTATGGGTCTATGGGACCATAGCTCCAACCACACCCGCCACCTCCATTCAGAGAAGTGTCAGCTTCTGTCATGCAAACACATACTATACCAAGCGGGATTAGGAAATCTTAGGTCTTTTTCTGCCTTGTCTATAAATACTGTTCCACTTTCCTGCTGCTCAAATCCACTTACATCATTAACAGCATCGTTGGCTTTTTAACTAAGGATGTCAAAGTGCGTGCCAAATATTAAGCCACGGGCTACCTGCCTGTTTGCTGAGACAAGTGTGGGAAAATCTAACATGGAGGATTAACTGAGTTAAAAGTTTAGAAGAGGATGAAAGCTTCAGCCTGTTACAGTTGAGACAGGGATACAAAAAGAGAAAAATGGTGACATAGGGACAGAGAAAGACAGAGAGAGAGAGAGACATAAAAAGGGAGAAAAACAAGTAATGGTAGAAAAAGACAAATATAAGGTTTAATGTGTGTATGTTCCACCATTAAGCATCCTAGTGATCAGTTGTTCTGATTGGGCTTCATGAGTTGCCATGGGTCTCCTTGAGGTTGTACACAGAGGAAGTAGGCCTAGAGAGATTTGTGCAGCCTTTACTTGTCTGTGATACTCAGCCGGAAAGACACTTCATCTCCCTGGTTCCGTCTTCCCTAGGGACATAACCAACCAAGTACCAAGTCCAATATGGTATGACATTGCAAATGTTTCAAAAACAGGCAAAAGAAGGATTCTGTGCTAGTGTTTAACACTAGACACTGTAACCCTGTCACTAACTACATTTAAAATACTAGCTGTGTTTTTGATTCTTGCATGTTTGCTCAGTTACTATCATAAACTAGTTGCTCAGACTATATGTATTAGTGGAATGAATGGAGTTACTCAGCACAGTCAGATCCTCACTGCAGCTTACTGCCCTCCTTGTGTGGAGGCTGAGCTAACAGTAAGATTAGCATATCGTGAGGTCATACTGCACATAATGTAACACCCACTCTCCTAACACCTATATTGCAGCACTGTGTATCATAAGAATGAATGCATAAAATATTCTAAAATATCATGCTTGCACCAAACCTTTTGCTTCATGCATATGGATTGGTTGGTGGGCTTGATAGCCTGACTCGGTGAGTTTTATTAGTCATAAGAGATACAGAGTGAATCATCCAGGAACACCATAGCTGTTCATCTCTTCCTGTTGTTGGTATGAGGTTTTGTGTGAGTTGGAAACCTTTCTGCACCTTTCTGTCACCACATTTGTTGTTATTTATATTGTTCAAATCATTTATTTTTAACTGGAAACATGTACAAAGCAATGGTAATATCATCCATTAATAAGATAAAACAAAATAAGTCACACTTCATTTTACTGTCCTTCTTACATCAATTAGGTACAGTGTAACAAAATGTGTAACAACATGTAACATTATGTACCCACCCTGTAGGGTTAGAATTTGTGTTAGGTATGTACAGTGTACGTACATAACATTACATGTTATTAACCCTATGGGCCCTAGGCTATTTTCAGGGTGTTTTTAATACCTTTACTTTTAAGCTCATATCTTGGTCATTGTAAGGGCCATATGAACATGCAATATATTGTTTCTTTCAGGACAGTCTAGGCTATCCAGATCTGGTTTCGTTTGGTGAGCTACTATTTGCACTGATTTTATAAAAAATACTAAACCAATAAAAAATCATATTGCATATAAAAAAATTCTTGCAAGTACCTGTCCATAGGATGCTGTCAGTAGGGATATCTTTTCATATGTGAGTAGAAGAGATTGTCTGGAATCTGGCAATATAAGAACCATGATGGTGGGATATTCCGTGGCTTATCAATGTGGATAAATATGTAGTCTGTGCCTGCCGGAAATAAGGGCCTATTTTCCATGTAATGGAGGATATCAGGATTATGCAGGAGTATAGATATTATGCAGAAATTTGCAGTAATTTCAAAACTGTATGAAATGTGTCTTGACAGAAATGCACGATAGCAGTAAAATGGGTAAGTTCTGCTATTGTTTACATTATGCATTGACTGATAACTGCAAGTGTAAAATGGGTAAAGTAAAAATTTGTCAAATCATTACTTAGCAAATATTTGATCCCTTGTTTTAACGTGATTAATTAACGTGATAATATGTGCTTGGTGTTGTTGGAAAGCTGAGATTCTGTACTTTCTTCTGATGTGCGTGCCCTATCTATCCGATCCCAGGTTTACGAGTAATTTCAACGAGAGTAATGCCTGTGCAAAGCGCCAATATGACAGATTTTGACAAATTTTTAAATATTAATATCTTGCCGATACTCGAACACGAAAATAAGTGCCTTGTGCCTTGCGTTGCTGTAGTTTCTCGTCGCCGCCATGATGAAAGTCCAAACAAGTCAATTGTACCACCTCTCCTCCAATTCTTCCTGCTGGTTCGTGTTCGTCAATCGACTGGTGCGGACGTTCATCATGGCGGCGACGAGAAACTACAGCAAGGTACTGCTTGTCAAAACTGTTTTATTAATAAATGTTGTGTACACTTTCCAAGTTCTCAGTGCCTCGTTTTTAATGTCAGGGCCTTTGTTGTACTACCGATGGAGTGTGGAGTTTCTTCGAGCTGTTTTAATGGTTTAAAAATAGCGTAGTCGTCATGTTTCGTCTGAGGGCACCTACCACTTCCATTGTTAGCCTTCTGGGACAGACTATAAAAAATAGTTAAACTCTGAATGCAACAGGCTAAATCAATTTTGCTCCTCAGTACACATACCAACTCGGTATGATGTTTTAACATGCCAATTTTCATTTTACACCGAAGTTCTCCTTTAAAAAAGGAACCATAAAACAAAGTGTTACCACAAAGTGTAACAAGTTTTTCTCTTGTGAATGTGTGTGTTTTGCATCCTGCCAGTGACATAAAAGGAACACCTGCTTAAGAAAGTATTCTCAGCAGAGGCATGACTCGCCCTGCCCCTGCAGGCTATTAGCAGGACCGACGCTCTCCCACCAACAGCCTAATAATGAGTAGTCTCCCCCACCCCCAACCCCCACCCCCTGGGGTGATGGTCAGGATCAATGAGAGTGGGACACAAAACCATGTTCACCTGAACCAACCCCAACCCCACCCCCACCCTTAGCCACTCCCCCAGCCCCTCCCCTCATCAACACCATAAATCTCCCATGCTCAATGCTCTCAACATTCTGAGTGACATCATGACAAGCCTCATCCTGAGCCCTTGGGGTGACAGGGCAGTAGATAAGGTAACAATGCTGATGGCATCATGCAGACATTGTTCACATGAGTGGTGTGATGCAGGAGATGTTCTATTCAGAGCTGTCTGTTCAGGGTGCGCAAAACAATAGCAGGGAAATGAGTGGCTTACTCTGGCACTAAAAACAAGTCCTGCGTAATTGTCAATCTGGCCTTGTCAAACAAAATGAGATAAACTTGATTCTAAGACTTTCTCTTGACTCTAAGGTACTTTTCTCTGTGCCATGATAAGAACTGCCTGCAAATTGCTACAATTTTGAACAACAAATTTCATAAATCAACAGTCATACTTGGATGTGAGGACTCCTCTGCATATTTTGAGGTCTTGGCCAACCCAATGTGTCTGTAGCCTGAAAGCAGTTATTTGTCCAGGTCAGCGAAGTGCTTTACTTTTCAAGATAACCACCAGACATGAAGATTTAGTCCAGATAACGACATCTTATCTGTTTGGTGTAAGCAGGTCTCTTGGCCTGAAGATGTCTCTGACCCTTAGATCAAAGCAAAACTGTCAGCTCTTCTCCGCTCTATTCTTCCCTCTTGTGAGCAAAACATGACATTAGGGTTTGAAGTCTTTAGCTTGCCCTAATGTATTTCAGTAATGCCAGGAATGTCACTAAACACTGCCATTATTTTTTGAAGATAGTGTTCAATATCTCAGTTTCGACATGATTAGACATGATTTTGTTTAAGAGAATCTACTATTGTAGTCAATATATTAATTTAGTTATTTGCCTGAACATGTTATTCTGATCATGATCCAACTGACACAGTCCATTATTGTTTTGTTTTCTCTCCGGATGCAAATGGTGAACAGAGACACCTCTGCAATTAGGGAAGAACCAGGCCCGCAGATGCAGGTAGATGGCGTATTGATTCGGTTCTCTCTGCACAAGCCCAGATCAATATGCTGTTTGTGCTCAATCGACCTGCGAGTGGGTGGTAACAGATGAGGCGAGGGACGTAAAGGCGTGGGTGTAAAGGTGGGCACGAATGCATAATGTTTGCTCAAGCTTAGCAGGCTAATGAATGTTTTCAGCCGCTGCCGTTTCCATCACCCCCCCACCCTCCCCTTGCCTGTGTGTTTGCTTTAGACAACTGTAACAGGCAGACTGGCACCAGCTTTTGACTCATTTCATGGTCTAGTGACAGTCTGAAAGTACATCTTTGAGAGGCCGGATTTGAGCCGTTCACATCTCCTCCACTCCCATCCTCTGTTCGATCCAGGATCAGTGTGACTGTGTTTTTTTCCCACAGTCGGATGAAGTGGTGAGGTAAGGCAGCACTTCGAGACGTGTTATTAGACCATGATCCTCTTCATACATCCTCTCCCAGGCTTCAGTTCCTGAAGCTGAACATTTAGAGATTAAAGTTCTAGTCCAGCACACGATGACTCATGGGCACGGCTGATTCATCACAATTCATGCCGCCTGCCATATGCATAACTGTGCTGATAATGAACATACAGGGCTTACCTGAGAACATGGTGGTTTTATGATCCAGCCATCACCTGTCCTGCTATCTACTGGGTAGTGGCTCCTTATCACTGGCAGACTGTACCTAAAGTGCAGCTGTTAGCTATTGATCTCATTTTGCTACCTGTCAGAGCAGATAGCGTATCTCGCAGGTCATGTGTATGTAGGTTGAGCATATTTACAAGAGAATGCCAGGGTGGCAGAGTACAAATACAGTTGTGCTCATAAGTTTACATACCCTGGCAGAATTGATGATTTCTTAACCATTTTTCAGAGGATATGAATGATAACACATTAAATGAATGAATGATTTCACTCATGGTTAGTGGTTGGCTGAAGCCATTTCTTGTCAAACACCTTCTTGAATCATAATGACAACAGAAACTACCCAAATGATTCTCTGAAGAATGCCTAAGAATTTATCAATTCTGCCAGGGTATGTAAACTTACGAGCACAACCGTGCTTTCCCTTGTATTTTGTATCTCATGCCATTTATTTGTGGCAAGCTATGTATGGATCCAAGATAAATTATTCAGTTCCTGAAAGACAATGCTGAACCATTTTGTCCCTCCATTTCCCACACTCTCCATATTGCAGCCTGATGCTATCTCAGTGGGAAAGGACACAAAAGCCTCTCGCCTAGCATCCCACTTCTATAAATAATTTCTCTCATGGTGTGAGACAAGCACTCAGAGAAAACTTCATGAGGCAATGGAAGACAATGCCAGTGAGAAGAAGGGAAAAGGGGCTTTGTCGCTCTGTCCCATGGCAGATGCTCTTACAGCAGTGGATGGCCATCTGGAATGCTAGTCCCCCTGGTGTGCCTCTGCTTCACTTCAAAGGCCTTTATGTGCTAACAGGGGAAACCAACTGGCCCAGAAAACTGGCGGCTGAAAAGAGGCTGACCAACAGGTAGGACCATTGTTTGGACAAGCATGGCAAGTCGCACTATTCAGGTCAGTGGCCACACTCTAAACGCTGGAAAGAGCATTAAAGTCAGTGCTGAAGCAAGCCCACTGCCTAATGGTGAACTTTCACTGGCTCACGTGGACCAAGGAGTTTTAAGATATCTGATACCTCCTCCTCTCTCTCTCTCTCTGTCTGTCTGTCTGTCTGTCTGTCTGTCTGTCTGTGTGTCTCTGTATCACTCTCTCTCTATATATAGGAATGGCTTTCTAAGCCGTGAGAGGTCCATCTTGAAATCATGATTTTTAACCAAATCACAGTAAATTACAGTGGAGTTTCTCATCCATTTTGCTTGCTTTCAAGTGTGACAGCACTCATACAACAATAATCAACAACAACAAACACACACAAGCACACTATACTGTGCTGTAGCTGGTTTTTTTTTCTTTTTTCTTTCTTTTTCTCTCATGGTACATTTATAGACTAACCTGCAGCTCAGTTGCCCAACCTGTATTCCATTCATTTCCACCTATATACAGACTTTGAGGACTGTGGTGCTAAGATGTAAATGTGTTGAGAAGATAAAAGGAGCTTCAGCTGCAAGTGGCTGTGAGAGACCACACTGACATCCTATGGGCATAACCTTTCTTATTCAACCCTTACTTTAGAGTACAATGGTTCTTATCTCAAACAAATGTTCTTATCTGCCAGCCTTCATCTTTGTCTCATTTCCTCTCTCCATCTTTCCTGATCCGTCGTTGGAAGAGGGTGGGCAGAGACTAACCTCCAGCTGCTGCTTTGTGTAAAACATTAAGAATCCCAAAAACCACATCTCTCTAAAACAATTAGATTTCAAACTTAACATTTATCACAGAGTCCACCTCAATCAGACATGATTAAGTTAGACTGGTATTGATTAATAATTGACAAATCATGGATCACTGAAAGCAAACAAGTGTTAATTATACTTCCTTGTCTGGCATTTGCCAACATGACCTGAATAATTTAGCATGTGTCCATGCCAGGGTCCTACCTGTGGGGTTACCTTGTAAACACCCTGTCTTTGGCTGACATGCCGGCAGCAACTGCCAACAACCAAACACCCCCATGTCCCCCCAGTGATCCCTGCCCCTGCCCTGCCTGTAACTCTATAGCCCTGACCGAGCCCCAGTGCTGTTGTTCTCATTCAGCCCCAGAATGGCCGTCTTTACCCACCACTGCCTGTGGACTCCTGTCTGGGGGACAAAGCAGTTTTGTGTGGGGGGGGTGACAGCAGCATCTTGCCCATCAGTCTAGATGGAGTTTCAGCCAGTGACACACAGTACAGGCTTCTGGAGAAGGTGGTGGTGCTGGTGGGGGGGGGGGGGGGGGGGGGGGGGGTCGGTGTGGTCTTACGGTCACCTTCGACCCTTTCGACTGACCTGACCACAGGGGACAAACCTTTCTGGAGGTGGGAGACATGAGAAGGGAGATAGACGAGCCTCCTGGACGAAGTCATGTTTGTCAGAGTGAGGGTTACCCTCACTAATGTGGATCTTACTACATGTTTGTGCTCACCGTGGAAAGCAAAACTAAGAATAACAGACTCAGCTGGTGGGGCAGTGTGTTCACAAATCATGTCTGTTTTTTTCTCTTTTTTGTTTGTATTCATTCTGAAAGTATACCTTGGAATTTTTTATTAAACTCACCATCTTCAATTGTTATTCGTTGTGTTTCTGGTTGAGGTTTTTGCCTCCATTTTTGAAAAATGATTTCACCCCTGTACCCCTCTTCCTCACATAGGTAATGAGGAGCTTTCCTATAGAAACACAGATGCCAAGTCTCTATCTCCAGTTCCAGAGCACCTGTGTGTTGGGACCTGTCCCAGTTTTGGAAAGGCGCTTACCACTCTGCGCATGCTGGTCTCCGGAGAACTGGGGGAAACAACTGAAGCGTGGGGGCACCAACCCTGAGGACAACACTGTCCCCCCACGCTTTCCCCAAATGAGTACATTTTAATTGGGAATTCCCCATTGCTGGAAACAAGGAGAGGTACATCGGGCCTGTGGATCCCACTGCTTCGTTGTGATGCTACGGCAATTATTTTTAATCAGAATTTACTGTCCTATATGACTCATGGGTACCTGCCTTCATAAGTAACTCTTATATATAAACACAAACACACACACACACACACATACATACACACACAGACACACACACACACACACACACAGTGAGAATGAGAGAGAGAGATACCCCCCCCCCCACACACACACACAGACACACACACACATACACACAATTTTCTAGGTTAAAGCTCACATATCACACTATAGTGTGTGTGCGTCTGTTCTGTATCTAATTGTCCCTCAGACATTAAAATGAAAATCTGTCTGTAACCCTCAGCAGAAGCATAGTGGATATTGGGGTGGCTGGAATATATGGACCTCAAATGTGAGTAGGAAAATGAGCCGACAGACCAAACCTGTGTGGAAGAGAGACAGAAAAGACAGGCTGTCAGTGAGGATGAAGGAGGGGTTGGGTGTGGGGCAGACAAGCCACATTTTATAGATCACAGACCACAGAGTCCATTAGTCCCCTGAGTTAAGGAATTCCTGGCTTTCAAGTGGCCATTGAGACTGCACTTCCAATGGCTTTATGGCTCCTCATGGAGAGAAAGCGCTCACATGCGAAGAGAGGACGATAAAGACTGGGAGTGGAGGTGTCTGATTGGGGGTGATATGCCTCCGGTAAAGATAGAAAAAAAGGCTGCACCCCCGCTAGGTTAGAGGCTGTTGGTTAATACTAAACTCTTGACTCTCCTCAACAAAAGAGTCCAGAAACTGCTTCACCGAAAAAGAGGACTGTGGGAATGAATACTGTGCAGCACAATTGTCAGTATTGTTTAATGGAGAACTTCCAGAGTAATCAAGATAGGCAGCATGACATGCAGTATCTACACATGTCAAGTCCAATTATTTAGCACAGGTAATGCCACGTAAATAAATTGGTTTAAAGACCCAATGTGATTTAAACTATTATGAGTAACTATTATTAGTAATTAGTAAAAAAGAAGTAGAGCCTTTATTTTAATTGCACTGAGCTGGCAGAAGCTGTAGGTAAGGTTTACAACAACAACAACATGGGAGCTTTGGCCTCCAAGGGGGTGTTGGTGATCTTACGACTGGCTTCCCCACTTGTCCACCAGACTTTGCCGTTATCTTTCAGGCCAGTTTGGAGGGGGGACAAGTTCCATCTGTTTCCTGTGGTGGCCTTTGATGTGTTGCTTTCACCAGGCCACCATGCTGCCACCCTCTCTGGGTGGAGAAGACTGGAGCTCACATCTGGCCTACATGGGGGTGGAAGGATTGTCATCCTCTCTGTCAACTTCAGAAATAGAAATAAAAAGAATAGAAAGCTTTTATAGCCATTGTACAACATCCAAGCTCCAAGTGTAACAAAATCACAAGGGCTACATCAAGGTGCTGTTTGGTCCTATTATAAACACAAAACAAGCCACAAAATACAAATAGCTAACGACTTCATGTGTTTGCATAGCAAATGAAAAACAAGATGTTGCATAGCATGACATGATGATAGGGAAGGTGGACAAACATTCATCTGTAAATAAAGTCAAGCCAGCATTTGGTTTCTTTAAGTCAACTAGGCTCATGCGAATCAACAATTTAGCACGGCTGTTTGCTGCTGGTCAGTGGTCTGCATGACAATGGCGGAGGAAACGCGTTAAAACTTTAGGAAATAAAGGAATGAATGTGTAATTTATCACAACAGTGTAGGCTCAGTGTGTGTTTCAGAACGTGTCTGTGTGTGTGTGTGTGTGTGTGTGTGTGTAATTGTCTAATTGCCTAATTGTGTGAATGAGAGAGAGAGTGAGAGAGAGAGAGAGAGAGAGAGAGAGAGAGAGAGAGAGAGAGCTAGCAAAAGGGAAACAGAGAGAGAGAATAGATGAAAAGAGGATTACTGTAGGACCTGTGCCTGGTAAATCCTCCCATTGAGCAGTGGGCTGGGGAATGAGATGAGGTGAGCTGTGAATCCATTTCATCACTTCCTCTCCCAGTCCTGCCTGCTCCTCCTGGGCTAAAGGGAAGCCGGGGCAACATCTGTGGGCCCGCCTGACCATTAGCCACTTCCTTAACTGCTAATACTTTTAGGGCCCCAAACACTCTGCCCTGGGGCATCATGGGCCCTAGCTACTGTCATCTTGTGGGATTCTAAGTGTTCCCTGTTAAAAACTAGTTGTTCAAGAAAGAGTAACATGAATGACACAAAAATCATGGTACTCTCTCGTCCTGGGTTTTGGTCCTCCATGCCAGCCTGCCCGTTCCTACTTTTTTTCTATTATTTTGTTCCCCTATTTTTGTTAACTTCTACCTTTAATCCGTTCTGCTTTGAGTTAAAGTTTAAATATTGTTTGTAAATAAATCACCCCTAGACGAACGAGTCCCATGACTTTGTGTCATTGATGTTACAGTTCACTCTGATAAAAATACAATCATTCTTAGAGTTTAGGTATTGATGGTGCTAATACATAAATGTATCTTCCTGAAACTTGTGTCTCCCTGCAGCTCAATTATTCTGCATGTGTACAGCACAGAGGGCTCTAACGCTGCATTTCATTTGTCTCTGCAACATTCAGTTCGAGTTCAGCTCACCACCAAGACCAGGATTCAACAATGACAGAACTGACCTAGCCTGGTAAACCAGCCCCTCATACTTCATTTAGTTTTGTACAGAAGGTCTGGCAGTGCTGTATTGAGAAACGATTTCTTCCTGGAGGTGCGGACTCTGCTGAAGTTTAAAACAAGTGGCTCTGCCTTTACCCAACTCACTAACGTCTGGTCATCACATATGCAATTAGCCTGCCTACACACTACAATTCAAGTGTCAACATCATCGCTCATAGACACTCCCTCTGTTCTCTGATTGGCTAGGTAAAATTTCTCCCTAATGAAATGAAAGCACTGCCAGACCCTCTGTACAAAATGAAATGAAGTACGAGGGGCTGGTTTACCAGGCTAGGACTGACCTGCTCTGATTACCTGAAAAAATATTTGCATTCATAAAATAAGCATCCATCTCACTGACCATAAAGAATCCACATCAGTGATTGGTCAGTGTGCACTGTATACTGTACTGTTCTTGCCAGGCTAGCACTGCCTAGTGCTTCCACCATAGACAGTAGAAGAGAATGGACCGTGGGATGACATCGTTTTCAATGGGAGCCGTTAAAGCACGATTTTGAGATTTTTAATTGGTCACCAGGCAACTGCGCAAGTGCGGGGTGACGTACGGTCATGTCGGCCAGCGAACCCAAATACTATAAATTGAGTGGTAGATGCTCAATCACAAATCATACAGCGTAAGATAATTTTCGTAATAAGTATTCTTTTACCGTTATAGCTGCAATCACTTAGTGGAATGGGAGGCTAATATTGTAGGTGGGGGCTTGATTCTTCGTTAACTAACTTTGGTTCCAGACAGTCTTGCAAGCCAGCATGTCAAGGAAGCTAGCTAGTTAGCATGTGAACTACAAGCTATAGCGTGTAGCTTAGCTTAGCCATCTTTCTCAATTCACTTGCCTCGAATAGTAAAATCCATAAAGATAGCGATTCTGCTTACAAACAAATACCAAGTTCTAAGCTTATTTTTCGGGAAATAGTGATATAAATGTTTCCCAACACGAATAGAAAAGTAAACGGGCATGACTGTGGCTAACGCTTGTTATCCAACCAGTACGGTAAATTTTCTCCTGTGCGACAGAAACTCACTAGCCGTCGCATGATTTATGGCGTAATTTTTAGCATAATTTCAGATAAATGTTTCTTACAAGGCAATAACATGACAGATTTCCGATCGAAGCAAATATGTTTTGCTGTGTCCTCTCTGGTTTACAACAATGCCAATATCAAGGTACGGATGGCTTCTCATGTAAAGTTGTTTGATTTCAAAGTGACGCTAAAATGAATGGAAGTCAACGGAATGCTACATGCTATTGGGCCCTTTCCGGGTTGAGATTTCCCCATGGGTGCTTCAACTTCCGGATATATTCCTACCCCCTTGGCTTCCACTCAGTTTCATTGACCCCCAGCAACCCCGTCAGGGAGCATGCCGTAAGTTTCAGCTCGCTGCGTCTCTGAATGAATACGTGCCAATCAGCGAACAGAGGGAGGGCTGAAAATAATGACGTTGAACTCTAAGCTTGAGTTTTTGTTGTAGTTCGAGCAGCACTGAACGAAGCTGGTGAGATGGATATAGACAAAGCTATACATTCTGTGTTGGCAACTATTCCCGTAATTGAGGACTTAATGAATTAACAAACAAGAAGAATGCTTAGAGGAATTTTACCGGGGGGAAAGACGTTATTGGCCATCAGTAGCATCACGACTAAGCAGTAGTGATTCGTTGAAGCAGAAAGTATCCGCCCACCGTGGAGCAAACAAATGTCAATACAGACGTCAATAAGACACACAGCAAAAATTGGAGTGTTAAAATTTCCGGGTTAAAAATTTGGGAGTTGATTTTAACTCCCAAAGTGTAATTTTAACCCTTTCGAATTTAAACGGTTTCCAGAGTTGGGGTTATTTCACATTTTGAAAGTGTTAATTTAACTCTAGAGTGTGGAGCTATATAAACCCTCAAAAGTTTTAAAATCAACTTTGAGGGAGTCAATTCAACACTGGACTTTTTGCTGTGCACTTTGGACGATGTGAAAGTGGCTGATGCATCAGGCTAGTGCTGTTCCTGCTAACAACCCTCATTCTTCTGGTGGTCTGGGTTGGCATCCTCATCTGAATAGGGGGCCTTGAACGAACACAGCTCCAGCACACTGACCACAACCTCCATTTCAAACACACAATGCTCTCATCTCCACTGTGTGTGTGTGCGCGCGTGTATGTGTGTGTGTGTGCATGTGTCTCTGTCTGTGTGTCTCTCTCTATCTCTCTGTGTGAAACCCATTGTGTGTGTATGTGCATGTGTGTGTATCTCTCTCTCTCTCTCTCTCTCTCTCTCTCTGTTCCATGCAAGCAGTGAACTTTTGAACTATTTCTTAACTACTGCGTAAGGAAGCTCAGTGGACAATGCAGGGCAAACAGTGGAGTGAAAAGGAGGATTAGGCTTTATCAGGCAGGATGTACCCTGTGAGGCCCAAGGCTGAGGCAAGCTTACTGGGCAAGCCAAGCTTACCCCCCCCCCCCCCCCCCCCCCCCCCACTGCTACACATACATGGGCAAGAGCACCAAGGAACACAGGGGCAGCAGTCAAGGAGCTTGCTGAGAGTGGAGAAATGCTTATCTGTGAGCAAACAGAATTTCCCTTCAAATGTATGTAGTCACCTAAGTTCTAGGATTCTCTCTCTTTCTTCCTGTCTGTCTCTCTCTGTTTGTCTGTCTGTCATACTGTGTTTTTCACACACACTCTCTCAAAATACACACACTCATACATACACATTTACACATAGCTATGTCCAACCCCCCCCCCCCCCCCCCACACACACACACACATAATTTCTCTCTCTCTCTCTCTCTTGCTCTCTATCATCCTCTCGCTCTATCACTCTCTCTCCCTGTCTGCTTGTCTTGACTTTCTCCCTGCCACCTAGAGAGGCCTGCTCTTCCATCCCATTGAGATTCATGAGGTGGTGAATTCCTGTCTTGTCTCCATTGATATGTACAGTGAGAGGAGGGGACAAAGAGTTGACCCACACAGCCCTCATCTGACCCCCTTTGCCTCTCCCTCCTCCCCCGACACCCAGGCCACTCAGCCACTGTTTAGCCACTTTTACATTAGTGGAAATACCAGGATAGAATGTGGGAGTAACGCTGTTCGCCCGTTCTGTTTACACCAGCGACAACATCAGGCGGGGCAATTTGGCCCCGCAAACGAGCCTGCAACAGAACCAATGTGCCTTGTTCCAGCTCCACTTGCCTACTCTGTGTTTTGTTCTAGCCTGGTAAACCAGCCCCTCGTTTCATTTTGTACAGAGGGTCTGGACCCCGTCAGAAACCGTCAGAAACAATTTCTTCCTGGAGGAGTGGACTCTGCCGTAGTTTAAAACAAGCCTCTGCCTTTACCCAATCGCTAACACCTGGTCGTCATGTATTCAATTAGCCTACCTATGCACTACAATTCAAATGTAGCACACATGGTCAACGTCATGGCTAACGAACACACCCTCTGTTTGCTGATTGGATCGGTCTTGCTGGGGCCAGCTACATGACATGACATCTACAAGAGATTCCGGTCCAGACCCTCTGTACAAAATGAAATGAAGTATGAGGGGCGGGTTTACCAGGCTAGTTTTGTTCTCCACTAGCCGCAGATATTTTCAGAGGAAAGGGCTCTTTAACTTTGAATTTGTATTTTTAAAATTTATGCAAATCAGATGGCCCTTTACATTCTTGTGCCTTTCCGTCTCATATTGTTCCCTGCTTGCCCATGTAAAACAGGGGGAAAGGTGTGAAAAATGCACCTTCCATTTACACTACATGACCCACTCTAAAAGAGCCTACTGTTTCTCTTGCGAGGAGTGTGTGTGTGTGTGTATGTCTCTGTGTGTGTGTGTGTGTGTGTGTGTGTGTGTGTGTGTGTGTGTGTGTGTGTGTGAGCGTGTGCATGTGTGTGTGTGTGTGGGTAGACTGTACACCTTCCATTTAGACTACATGACCCACTCTAAAAGAGCCTACTGTTTCTCTTGCGAGGAGTGTGTGTGTCTGTGTGTGTGCATGTGCATGTGCACGTGCGCATGTAAGTGTGTATGTCTGTCTGCGTGTGTGTGTGTGTGTGTGTGTGTGTGTGTGTGTGTGTGTGTGTGTGTGTGTGTGTGTGCGCATGTGCATGTGCATGTGTGTGTGTGTGTGTGTGTGTGTGTAGACTGTAGACCCCCAGTGCTTGTTGAGGGTCTCTGAGGAGCTCTTGAGCCTGAGTGATTCTTTATCCTTTCACCCTCCACTTCACTTTCTCCACAGATCCTTAGCCTAAAGTGTTTTTCTGGCCTTTGTATAACACCTACTGGAAAAAAAGGTGTTTGCCAATTAAAGTGGGGGTAATCCCAAGGTGAGCACAGAGCACCTAGTGATTAAATGTGTGCCTCTCGTGTGCTGAAAGTGGCTTTGAATCAAACTGCCGAGTCAGTAAAAGACGCTGTAATTTTTCTAAAGCCCTGAATACTGAGGTTAAGAATAAATGATGTGTTGATGTGTCACGGCAGGAATGCGGGCATAAATCTTTTTTTTCTCTGTCATTTCAACTTTGTGAAAAGACTGAGCTGTTTCTGACCCCTTTTTGACCCAACTCAAGTGCCAGGAGAGTTATCTGGCGTTCACCTGCCTTGTTGGAGTTAGGACGAGCTTGTGACTTATGATACACACACACAATTATTTATAGTTGTTTAAATAGTTAATGAATTACATATTGAATTACTTCATTTTTGTAATCTAATGCAAGATATAAAGATTTTATTTATAAGTTCCAGTTCACAAACAGCCGCAGAGCAATCAACCACAAATTGATCTCTAGGCCATCTAGGTTGTAGAGGCAAATTCAGTTGACGTGTAGATGTTTTGGGTAACATGCCTCCAGAGCGAGCTATTATGAACACATCTGCTATAAAACGCAAGCACTGAAGCTTTGAGTTTAGGATATTTCATTGTAGTGCTAGTACATAAACGTATCTTCCTGAGGCTTGCATGTCCCTGCAGCCCAATTATTCTGCATTATACAGCACAGAGGGCTGTAATGGTGGCCAGATCTGCTGGAAGGGTAATGAGAGCTGCTTCTGTCACCTCAAGCTGCATCCTGTTTCTTCATACATAGATGCAAACACACAACCACATGCATATGTGAGTGAGTGAGTGTGCACACATGCGCCCACATGCAAACATCTAGACAAACACGCACACACTCACAAACACACTCACACACACACACACAAACACACATACACACACACATAAACACACACACACACATACACATTCTCTGTCTCTCTTTCTCTCTCTCTCTCTCTGTCTATCTCTCCCCCGCTCTCTCTCTCTCTCTCTCTCTCTCTCTCTCTCTCTCTCTCTCTCTCTCTCTCTCTCTCTCTCTCTGTCTCTTAGAGAGCCTTCACACAGATGCTGCAGGGGACATCTGTAGTTTGTAGATTAAGCCTATTGAAATGATAGAGATTGGGACGGACAGGCCCTTGTTTAGGTTTAGGATTACCTCACCAGGTCCCCAACCCCCTACCACCCTCCAATCCCCCCCCAACCCCCCGTCCCCCGGCCCAGGCCTCAACTCCAGCACATCAGGGCTCTTTTAATTATCACCTGACTGCCAGGCACCAGTTGTTGTTTTTTTCCCCTCCTCCTCTGCCTGCCTTTTTCGCTTGTGTGTCGTCTTTTTTGTGTGTCAGAGGCCTAGCTGGCGGCTGACTCAGATGTTTCTCGACAGTTTTTTTTTTCCAGCTTCGCAGGTGTCTGCCAGCCCTTCTCTGCACAGATCCAGAAATGGGCTGAGTGCTGAGGCTGAAAGAAGTTATCACATGGAAAGAAGTTGGCTTTATTGTGTCTCTCCAAGATTTCTCATTGTAGCCTACTGTATCTTGCCCTACATGTGTAAGTTGTTAAGTATAAAGGTGTCTGGTAACTGCAGTGTCATGTAATGAAAATGTTGTTAAATGTTAAATAAAACTGTCCCAGCTGCATCATTTCCTCCATTTTGTAAAAAAAAGTAGAGCTCAGTCTTTTTTTCTTCACTATGAGACACTCGGTGCTGCCCTGACGGTGACGCTTGTGAAGTGTGGTTGTGAAGTATTTCTGGGAAGTTAATGAGGTGATGGTGTGTGGATATATATATGGCTGCTGTGACAGTGAGGCTATTATCGGCCACACAGTAATGTCCTAGTAATTAGAGCTGGCAGAGGTAGAGTGAGCGTGCCAGAGGCTTTGTGCTGTAAGACGGCCACTGGCACCCAAAGCTGCTGACTGGCACTGTCCCCCCCCCCCATTTACATCTGTCTGACTGTCTGTACTGTGCCTCAGGGTGTCCTATTAGAAATACTTATGTTACTTTTCTCTCTTAAAATGATCTAATGTAAGAAAATACCAATATATGTTCAATATATTAATCAATAACTGTTGGCTCTGGTGCCATAAACTATGTTCTTAATTAAAACATAATGTGGAGTTGAGGAGTTTTATTACAGCAAGATGAGGAGTTTTACTACAGCTGACAGACAACTGTTCACTTACTCCTGCACCCAAATCTAGAGACATGATGAAGATATCTAATGATTGCTCTTTGTGTTTTTGTGGGCCACTGGCCATTCCCCTCAGGCATATTCAGCCATATCTGACCCAGGAGAGAATCGGCGGACAGTATTTCTGTGCCAGAGGCCCGAAGGAATAATCAGAGTAATAAGACCCCTAATGACATCAGCAGTGCTTAGGCATGCCATAGGCTTGCACATAGTGGCTGAACCATCATGAACCTGCCTCCACCCCA
This sequence comes from Coilia nasus, assembly GCA_027475355.1. Classification (NCBI taxonomy): domain Eukaryota; kingdom Metazoa; phylum Chordata; class Actinopteri; order Clupeiformes; family Engraulidae; genus Coilia; species Coilia nasus. The sequence continues at coordinate 11,634,870 of CM050204.1, read as the reverse complement.
AGCCCCCTTCACCCTTGGCCTCTTGGGGCAGTGGTGGCCTAGCGGCTAAGGCATCGGACCTGTGACCGCAAGGATCGCAGGTTCGAATCCCAAGTCGCCAGTAGTGCCACTGAGGTGCCCTGAGCATGGTACCGTCCCCACTCACTGCTCCCCGGGCGCCGTTGTCATGGCTGCCCCCTGCTCACATGTGTGATGGGTTAAATGCAGAGGTTGAATTTCGTTGTGTGCACTGTGTGCTGTGCTGTGCCGTGTGATCACAATGACAGAAATGGGAGACTTTCACTTTCACTTATAGATCTCTCTATGCACACAACCCACAGGTGCCCAATTCTCTCTCTCTCTGTCTGTCTGTCTGTCTGTCTGTCTGTCTGTCTCTCTCTCCCCTCTCTCTGGCTCTTTCCCTGCTGTTGTCCAGACCTGTCTGCCAAAATACATTCAGAAAATGTACTTGAAGTGTTTTTAAGTGCACTGATGGAGTTACATATAACCATGGTGATTAACGATCTGTCCCGTCTAATCTTCCATGGTTCTGAATTACCAAATTTCATAGGCTGAGGCGCTTAACAAAAGGGAGAGAGTGGTGAAAAGGTTTTGGATTTGTCTCCATTAGACTTAATTTGGCATTACAAGGAGTTTGTGACAGTGCATCCTTTAACAGGCTGAGAGACATAAAGAAGGAAAAAAAAGAAGTAAGGCCAAAAGACACTAAAAAGGCTCAAGGCGCTGAACACACTAAAAGGAACAAAAGAGGTGGAGATGGTGGAGGTGGGGATGCGCAAATAACAAGTCACCTTTGACCCCTGTCCATTATGAAGAAACATGGCCTTCTGAGAAATGCCCAATCCCCACAACTGGAGGGGCCCAGCAAACACAAGGTCAAGCCAGCTGGGGCCACTGCACTTCAAAGTGCAGCTTTGGGACCCCTGTGCGAAAATGACAGCACTAACCCCAGGGACACCCCCCCCCCCCATGTCTTCCCCCTCCCCAGTCCTCCCCAAAACTTCAGACAGCTTTACCGTCGCTGAGACCCACACATCTGTAAGCCAGTCAGAATAAGTTGAGCAAGAACAGAGCTAATATCTTCCCTGATGTTTATTAGGCTTGAAAGATTCTCTTTGGCTTTCTCTGAAATCACCAAGGTCATAGTTGTATGTCTCTTTAGACAATATATTATATTACATTTTGCATTTAATACGGGTTTCTTATTTATTTTCCCAGTGGTAACAGTAGTAAAACTGTAAAAACAGTCCACAGTTACAGTCATGGCTCATACCACTGTGGCTGTATTACCACTGCACGGAGTAAAGACTGAAATTAGGAGTCAATCTACACTGATTATGTTTGCTCCATAGACATTGACACCTTCAATTTCTGCACTCACATTTCACATTTGTGAGTAGATGTCATTTCAATTCAAGATTAAAGGCCTTTATTGTCATTGAACAGTTGCCTGTACAATGAAATTAGCCAGCAAGGCCACTAGGGTGCAAGGTGAGCATGGGACCGTCCCCACACACTGCTCCCCGGGGTGCCTGTTGGGCTGCCCCCTCTGCTCACACATGTGATGGGTTAAATTCAGAGTTGATTATCGTTGTGTGTGCACTGTGTGCTGTGGTGTGCTGTGTGTTCACAATGATGGAAAGTGATAAAGCGTTGTTGAACAAGTGAGGTAGACGCAGTAGCACTGCAGGTTCAGAACAAAATTCCTTTAAAACGGGTTTGTATCCAAGCAGCACGGCTGTTTCAAGGCCGATCTGATTAAACGCTCAGTGTGAGAACTCATAAACTGCCAAAGGACCCAGACAGGCTCACGGAGGAGAGCCCAGCCATAATTGGTAGCTCTACCTGGCATGGCTATGAAAGTTATGACTGGAACGTGAGGATTGTCCTCGTTTGAAGCTTTCGAACCCCCTTGAGCTGCACTGCAGAAACTTCACTAAAACTGGAGGAATGTTAATGGACGGACAGCATGGCTGATTGCATCTAGAAAATTAGATTTTTAAATTCTTGTCTGCTGTCATGTGAGTGCTTAGTGATGGGAACCTAGTCTTATCCGTCAGCATCTCTTTAAATGCTTTACAGGTCATGTGAGTGTGACCAGGCGTATAGACGAGTCGTTGTTTATGAAGCCTAGCGTACTATGCTGCCTGTTTTATCCTTCCCATTTCATTGGTGTCAGCGTGTGCATATGTGTGCTCTTTTTTTCTAGGAAATGTATCTTTTTTTTTCAACAGATAAGAACCTGTCTTGGAAAGGAATTTTGAAATCTTATCAGCTGCTCTTCTTGCCAAAGGTGATTTTAACTAGATAACGGTATCATACAACCTTAAAAGTCTCACTGCGGTCACTGTAAAAGACATTAAATGTGTGTTATAACCCCATTTTACACAGAAACTGACAGATAACAATCTTGGGAATGTCAGAAATGTTTTTTTTAAACCTGGAATGACCTATAAATGACAGCTTCAAAATGTTTGTTAAATAATGTTTTATTTTGAAATTGATTATGTTGCATATCTAATTCATGTGCAAAAGCATTATTTACAGTCATGATTTTGAAAAAGCAAAATAAAGACAAACAATAATGCTTATACTGCCCCCCCACCCAGCTATGTCTCATTTCATTTATAAAGTCTTCATGTCGAAAAAGACAAAAAGAAAAAGAGATACATTTTTTTACATTAGTATTTTGGTGAAACAGGTGGAAGTTCATCATACACTTATCACACGATTGCAACTATCATACAATTACAGCAAAAAAAAAATGTTAAACAAGGGTCATAACTTTAAGTGACGCTGGCTGGAACCTTCGGATTTTCTTTTTCAGGGCACGGGAAGCTTTGATACGACAGGCCAGGGGCTCGGGCTGGGACGCCTGGGAAAGGGGGAGTCCCGCGGCCGTTGGTCCAAGCGCTGCCTCAGCCCACACCAGCCCACCTTCCCCACCTCCCTCCACCTCCTCTTCCTCCTCCACCTCCTCTTCCTCCAGGTCGTCCTCGTAAAGGGAGAGGCTGCTGTCCGAATCGGAGTGTGACTGGCTTCCCTGGCTGGACTCGCTGTCGCCGAAGCGGTTAGCCGTGTAGTCGCTGAGCTCCCCCTCGCTGCTCTCGGCTATGGTGGAGTGGAACAGCGAGGCACACTCGGCCGAGTACTCTGACAGCTCAGACTCGCACCTGGGTGGGTAGCGGCTGCTGGGGGCCCTGTGAGGCGCTGGGGGGTACCTGGCGTTCATTTGACTGAAGTAGGAAGATGTAGACATGGAGGGCCTCAGGCAGGGACGAGGCGCAGCACCGGCGGCAGCAATACCACCACCACCCCAGTGTCCAGACAGCGGCCTCATTCCTGACCTCCGCCCAGGGCCCTGGATAAAGGCCTCCTTGGATCTCTGGCAGTGTGAGGCACCCTGGGACAAGCGAGCCTCTGAGGCAGAGAGGCCCCTTTGGGCACACTGCCTCCTTCTTTCTCCCCCTCGATCAGGGCTGACGCGCTCGGAGCTGGCCTGGTGGGGCCGGCAGGTCTTGCCATACTTGATGGCCTGGTTGGTTAACCCCACAGACTGACCACCTGAGCAACAAGGAGGAAGATGTCCTGGGATGCTAAATTCTGAGAAAGTGTGCATTGCAGGACCTCTTTCAGTGTTAGAAGACCTCCTTCTCTCCTCCGCTCGCACTCTAGAGGAGGCCTCCCTCTCTCTCTCCCGCTCCCTGGAGGAGAGTTTCTGAGGGTGCTTCGACCCCCTTGGCTTGTCACAACTTCGCCGTCTCAGTCGGACCGCCTTTGTTTTCCGGTCTGCCTGCAGGACCTTGACGTGCTGCGTCCCAGGGGGAACAAACTGAGCGTGGACAAACTCACAGGGAGCCCCGCGGTGGTTTTCCGCGGTGGCTGGGGCAACCTTGGGTTTCCTCTCCGGTGGCTTGGAGCTCGAGCGTTTCCTGGTCTCAGGACCATTGCGCTCACATGCGTTGCTTGGCGTCTCATCTTTAGTGAGAGATTCGACCATTTCTAATTTTGAAGCCATCCTGTTTGTCTTAAATTCCCTGGAGGAGCTTGTGTGGTTAGAGGGACAAACTGCTTCATCTATGTTGCTATTTACTCCTGTACTTGTGGTCACACTATTCCCTACATTCTGACTATAATACATCTTTGAGTTCTTGTACTGATCTGACAGCATGGTGTTCTCCTGAAAGAAAATTGGACTCTGCATCTTGCCAGATTGGCTGCTGTCAACTTCCTGAGTGACAGGACTTAATGATAAAGAATGTGGGGTGCTGGTGGAAAATGGAACCGTGGTTGGCCCACTGTCATTCAGGATATTAAGTTTACTCGTGCTGCGCTGAAGGATTTTGTGGATGTAGCCGACTGGCCTGGCCTGTGCGGCTTCAGCTTTCGAGCTGACAAGCTCGGTGTCGGCTGGGCTGGTGGCTACAGTCCCTTCCCGCGGTTCCTGGTTTTCCAGTGGAAGACATGCAGACAGATTGGTGCTGAGATAGAAGATAGGGCTTTGCAGGGCCACGGCATGCAAGGGACTTGGGTAGCGGTAGACCTCTGCGCCGCTGCGTGACACCAAGTTGCTCTGGTATTTACTGTCCACGTTGACATTCCGCAGATTGCCGCACAGTGACGAAGTTCTGGAATCAGCAGATTTGCCATATCCCACTCCGGGTATCATCATGCGGTCAAGGTCACCTGCACAGTATAAAAAAAGTTTTGTTAAAACAAATTTCAATAAAATCAAGTCTAATTATAATACAAGCTTTATTCATAACACAGCATTTATTCAGAGGATGTAGCTTTAAGTGCTTAACACAACACATTGCTTACAATACATTCATTGCTAATACTAACACATTATTTGTTAATAATTAACACATTACTAGAGTTTCTCCCAAAATAGTCTTTCCCAAACTGTTAACAAGTTGTTGAAATGTTAAGTGCGGCCACTAAAGATAAGTAGCTGCTAATCACCTGTGGAAACAGGCCTTTGTCTCCCACGCTCTGAGCTGGACACGCCTGTGCGAATCCTACTGCTGCCCAGGCGGATGCCTGTGCCCCTGGGAGGGTCTGTGTGGGCAGTGGGGTCATCAGCTGACCGACGGCGGGACGCTTCACCCACACCGGGCTTGGGAGGGGGAGGAGGAGGAGGGTGGAAGGATTGCAGGTTGGTCTGGGAGGACGAGGAGAGGCAGGCGCTGTACACAGAGGTGCAGGAGTTGGATAGGGAGCCTGAGCCGCCATCACTGAGTTCATAAAATCCTACGGGGGTTAAAAAAGACAAGCAGTGTTAAAGCAACACTAAGTAGTTCAACCTTAAAATAATGCTTCCAAAAAAGTTTCAGTGGTTCATCAACTTCATCAAGTGAAAGGCACTTCTAAATTCACTTTGCCGCCCTCCATGGGCTATAACCGCACTAAGTAAGTTTGGAGGACCGAGCTGTCTCTCTGTAGTTCTCTATGAGAGACAATACCGCTTCTGACCTGTAGGGCGACTGAAGATAAAAACTACTTAGTGTTGCTTTAAATGGGGAGTTTGTCCTTATGTTTGTCACTTTGTGCTTGCTGTTGGGTTTGCAGGATATTGGCTCTGTGACACACTATAGTAAGACAGAAGTGTGTAATGTTCATGGCATTGCCCTCTATACATAAAAAATGTACTTTATATTGTCCTATACTGTATATACTGTTTATCTCACACTTGCGGCTTCTTGTACTTCTGATGCTAAATCATATTTCATTACCCTGTATTTATACATGTTTAATGACAATAAAATTGAATCTAATCTAGTCTAATCTAAATCCAATGTAGTCTAATGTAGTCTAAAACTGAAACTAGATTCTGAGACAAGGTCTTCAAACTTGCAAGCTCTTCCCAGAAAAAGAACAAAACACGTACAGGGGACAGGGAAATGCTGACTCTGCTATAGAGAAGCAGATTATGCAAACCTGAGCTTGGCCGACTGTCACTCTCAAGGTGCTCGGTAGAGGCTTTGCAAACGTCGAGTTTTAGCTCGCTTATCTGTTGGTCCAGCTGTTGCAGATGTGTCTTCAGACCCACATCTTGCCTACGAAGGCGCGTCTGCAAACACACATGGGTAAAGCATGTACACAATGATTTATCCATGCAGACACAGATATAATTAAACACCAGAAATATAATACAACCATATGTTCTTCTTTGCATATCTGTAGCTTCATTTTTGTCCTCTACTGCAAGTCGCTTTGGATAAACTTGTCTGCAAAGTGTAATGTAATGTAACAGGAACAAAAAAATCACAATCAGGGATTGTTTGTTTCCAATTTGAATAATGAATAACCAGGATAGCATATCTACTGTTGTACTGCTACACTGAGGACCTTCTAGTAATAAAAGAGCAAATGGTTCCACACTACTGTTCTGTAGAAGTGTAAAGATGTTGCAGATAAGAGGACAAGTATGCTCTTAACTGACACCACAGTGGTTGATGTGTTAGTTAGATAGGCCTATATGACTGGGCTGAATACAATGAGGGAATGTGGTTAACCATTAACCCAGCTAAGCTAGAGTATAGCTGCTGGAATGATTTCTGGTTAACTTGCATCTCTCCACAGTGCAAGGTTAAGGGGCAAGACAGAAAATCTGCATCACTTGTGAACAATATGAACATATTAGTGGCAAAACCAATGCAAAACATTACTGCACTAAAAATGTTTTCCCCGTGAGTAAAAAAAGGAAAAAAAAAACCTTAGCCTACAAAGTACAAAATGTATGCTGTCCAAATATTAACTTAAAAAAACAACAACAGAATTCGTGATTACAGTCTGCACTAGATTTATTATGCAACCACATAAAAGTTTTGCTTCTACAAAATCTTTCAGCTTGGTTGCATAGTGATTTAACCATTCTTGTTTTCCCGATAGCCCTATGCTTCACCTAGCATTCACCTATTCAACTTTACTCTGCAGTGATTGTCTGCTGAACTCTGAGGGCTAGGTTACTATGGGGTCAGACTTGCGCCGTTGTTGCGGTCAATTTTATGCTTTCATTCTCATCTCATCGGGTTAATGTTCACATCATGGAGCACTCCTCCATCGACCCCCGCGGTGCCTCAAATAAGCCTGAGTTTGTGACCTCTCCTTACCTCCTGCTGCGCTAGATAACAAACAAGCTACACCACATACCAAAACGCCGTACAATCATGCATTACAATATCCTAAACAACGCGTCCGGTATGGCCAACTGGCCTAACTTTGGCCTCGAATTATCAAAAATTTTAAATCGCACGACAAACTACAAACATCCCACACATTCTAATAATAATTGCATATGAACATTGTATGGTGTCGTTCTAAGCTATGTTAACCTATTCTTGGCCAGTTACAAAATATGTCATATTATGGGCAAATGAAAACGATCATGTAAGATCATAATGCAGATTGGTGAAACACTTAATTTGTCTTACCAGTTGTTGTTTGAGTGCTGTCAAAGTGGCCTCTAATCGCTGTTCTTCAGCATAAACCGGGGGTTGATTCGTGTTCAGAGGGCAAGAATCCACCAGTGCCTCTCGATCCATGCGGAGCGCCCAGTGAACCATGCCCGCTTGTTTTTCCTTGAGAAAATGCAACTCCTGCAGCCCTGCAAGAGCCGCCTGTAGCCGTTCTCCGACTCTTCCACGGTCTATGCCCGCAGCTACAGTTAACATCCCGGATCCTGGTACCTTTTTGCTCATCATTTCAGAACACAATCAGGACATATCCAAAATGGCAATTTAGTTATCCGTATCAACTAGCAATCAGACCTTCGGCAGTGTTCTGGTTGCGAAGTGTTTCCGTTTTGCTAAAGAGATTAGTGACACTGCACTGTTGCTGCTGGCCACAGCGCTCTTGGTCGTGTGATGAAGAGACGGGCTTGTAAACTGCCCAGCATACCTGCATGGGAAGGCACACGTCTGAATCCCGCCCCCTTTTCTTTCGTTTGCTTGTCAATGGCCGGCTTCGAGGGTCTGACTGAAATAGCTTTTTAGGCACACTTGAGCTGTAAATATTTGTGTGGTTGGTTGTGTAAAGCCAAAATTATGCAGATGTTCAACAGACCTGGCTGCTCCACGTAACTTCATAGGGTACTGGGCCTGCTTCCTGACAAACTCTTTATAGCCTATGTTACTTGTACCATTGCAACACTTAGTCATTCGCTTGAATTGAGATTTTCACAATAGCATGAGTTGGCCAACATTTATATGCTACTCGCACATGTAGCCTAGGCTATACAATAGTTTAAAAGTTATCTTTATTTTTTACAATTTTTTTTATTTTATTTACCGTTCTCAAATGTGCAGTCGGGAGAGGTGCAGTTTCATTTCACTGCTACTGCTGCATTCTGTAGCCAGCAACCAGACTGCGTGTATCACTCTTAACACAAGGTGTTTGGGGCCTTTTTTGGAGGTTCTTCAATTTAAACCCGTGTAGGAACGTCTCTGAAGAATTTTCAGTTGAAGTTTATTATTGTTGGGGCTACTATAAACTATTAATTCTTTCAAGAACCCTTGTAGGAGTACCATGACGCTATATAATGTAACTTAACCACGTTGAGGCCCGTACTGGGTCGGCTGAGGCCTGTTGCGCTACTGATCTCTAGTGCTGAACATTTGAAATTACAATTCGCCCTGCGTGATTAACTCAAGCGTAAGCTACAAGCGGTCGAAGAGATACGCCGACACAACCAGCCTAAATCTCCAGTGATAATGTCTCTGTAGGCTACGAGTTTGCACACGTGAGGAAACAGACATTGGCGAGTAAAGAGCAAACTGTAACACAGCATGGCCTATTGTGAATAAAATGCGCTTAGTGCTGCTCGTTTGGAAGGCCTAAATAGACAAGAAATTAAGAACTACAAACTAACACGTTTAAATAAGTTACATGAATTATTTTATTTACATTTACAACATTATTTTGTGTGTTTTGTATGACTCATCATTTATCTTTTTTCAGTTATAAACTGGTTATACATTGCATGTTTACCTGTAGAATCTAAAACCTGAGTCTTATCACAATACATTTCACTGTACACTTGTCCTTTGTGCATAGGGCAAATAAACTTAAAACTTGAACCTAAACTATCCAATGTAACGGGCGCATATTTTTCACGTTTAGTGCTTGTCAACAATATACACCCAATGCATAGTGTCTCTGATGGTTTGCTGTTGTGTGTTTTGGAAAATGATTCTGACTATGCACTTCATGTCATCGGCGCAGTGAGTCAGAGGATGTGTTGTTTCCTCTCTCCGTTGATGCTCATCTTAAAATGTAATATTACAATATCCGTCTCACAGATAGGGGAAAGCAAAACAACAACAATAACATCAACACAAATAGTCTACAGCTGGTGACAGCTGATAGCATCAGTGTGGAAATGTTTTATCCCTTAGGTTGGGCTGAATGAATCTCTTTCTCTCTCTCTCTCTCTCTCTCTCTCTCTCTCTCACACACACACACACATACACACACATGCACGCACCCACCGAGGCGCGCGCACACACACACACACACACACACACACACACACACACACACACACACACACACACACACACACACACACACACACAAACTCTCTCTGTCTTTGCTTGTGTGAGTGTGTCTGACTTTTCCCCCTTTATAAATGGCATGTAGCTGATATGGCTGCTTTGAAGGTGGAACCTGATGGAGGCGTCCTGATTAAGGATGTGACATCAGCTCTACAGCTATAGAAGGATGTCAGTGGGAAAAAAAGTAGGAAGACTAAAAAATATGGGCGGCTTTGTGAGTCTTCTTTGGTGACATGATGGACAGGCTTTTTGTGAAGGATTGATGTTAGATAAGGTGGTTATCAGTTTCCAGTGCACACCACCACTGACAGATGACTTGTCAACATAAAAATGCCGGTGTGATACCCACAGAAAAGCCTGTGGTGGACTGACTTATCACTGCTCTTTATTATATTTTCATGTATTCTTTTCAGTCTTTTTAAAGACATATTACTTAATGGCCAAAACAGAAGTATGTGATTTAGATTTAGACAGACAGGCAGACCACCTAATATTACTGTTAACTCCCTCTGATTTGGTATGTCAGGAAAAATGGAAGTGGCAGATATGCCGAGTTCACAGGCCACACTTTGACTTGTTGAACTTGTTTTCTTTGGCACACGTTATTGTACAGCACACTATTATAGTTCTGTGCAAAATTCATTATGCAGTCAGGGGAGCGCATGGCTTCAGTGAGGAGTCCTCAAGCTGCTGCTCCGTCTATGTGCGCTTGCACATACAGTACACGACCCCAGAGCTCTCTGCTTGCCTACAGCTTTGTCTAGGGTACAGTCAGTCAAACTCACAATGCCAGATTTATACTTGGCTTCGACCTACCGAACAATACCTTTGCCAATGTTTCCCCTTGCTGTCTAAATGTGTGTGTGTGTGTGTGTGTGTGTGTGTGAGAGTGTGTGAGTGTGTGTGTGTGTGTGTGTGTGTGTGTGTGTGTGTGTGTGTGTGTGTGTGTGTGTGTGAGAGTGTGTGTGTGTGTGTGTGTGTGTGTGTGTGTGTGAGTGTGTGTGTGTGTGTGTGTGTGTGTGTGTGTGTGTGTGTGTGTGTGTGTGTGTGTGTGTGTGTGTGTGACCTCAGGCCAACTTCAGAATGAGCAGTCAGATGCGAGTCAGAGTAAGAGGACTTAGGAAAAAATGTCAGTGATGTGACAAAATAAAATGGAAAAGGAAGCATACTCTTAAGTGCTGCTGTTTGGCACTGAGAGTGTGGATTTGGACCGAGGCAGTCGTAGGGTTTTATGACACAAGGTGTTTGCCAGGAGCAAAATCTGGAGACACTAAATGTCTGATAGAAGAAGAGAGGCCGCGTGTGTGACAGGCACAGTTTAGCCTTCGTGCTAGCACGCTTTGGGTCGCGAGCACGGTGCCAGATGAAACAATGGCTGTATCTCAGTCAGCTGGGAAAGCAATCAGTGTTGCTCGCAGGCAACCTATACGAACTCCCTCAGCTGCAACGTAGAGGTGTGGAATAAGTGATATGAAGTATAGTATTACACAGTGACTGTTCAACACAGAAAAACCTGCTTGCTCTAAAACAGGCCTGGAAAAGATTTTACAGATGGATTAATGTTTTTTTATTTGATGGATGGTGTTTGGAAGTAGTATGATGTTTTGGGATGTCCACCATTATGGGGTATTTTGCAGTTTTCCAAAGATTTTGATGATGTAGTTATTCACACAATATGTAAAGTCGTTCTGAAGGAGATAACTGATGTTTTTTTTTTTTTTTTTTTCAGTTCAGTATTTGTATTCCACATAATCTATGATGACACCACGGGATATATTTGGATAGGCTACCTAGCTTGGGCAGAAACATTGATAAAACATCTACATCTTCTCAGGATTCAGTGCAAACCACCATTAACCACCTCTTGTCACATGGAACTGATTTTGGGCTGACTCATTATTCTATGCTTGCGTGATACTTTTGACTGATTTCATTTTAATAGGAACAACGCACATGGCGAAGTTGCTTGAAACATTTTTTTTTGGCAACGGCTGCCCATTGTTTTGACTGATCTAACCAGTAGAGGGCAGTGTTACACTGTTATTGTTGGTGACGAGGGTGCCTCTCGTCCAGCGCCCATGCCATCCTTGTTGTCACACTGTTGGAATGAATGCGGAGCATCACTTATAAAATGTGTTTTAGCAGTTGTTTATTGCAGTGTGTGATACTGAAATTGACACACATGTGTCAGTGTGTGTGATATGTATTAGTGTGTTGTCCATGATAGCCTCGTTATGCTATGCGTGCTGTTTCCATTTTGCATCTCTGCATGTGGGAACCATGAGAACATACAACAATTCTGCTGAGTTTTATTAAGTATTTTAGACTTGTAACAGGCTGAGCAGTTGTGGCACCATGTTGCGAAAGCCCAGCACAGCTAGAGAGCTGTTCTCAGGACAGCCACAGCAGGTTTATGGGCCTTAATTGGTGGGGGTGACGTAATGCATGTGTGCTGCATGTTCGTAATGTTGTTATGCATGTGGCGCAGGGAAGGCAGCCCCCCGCCATGTGCAGTGTTGAACACTGGGGCTTTCATCTACAAGCATCCAGCATTATGGAGCCCCCTTCTCCCTCCATCAGTGGCCAGATCTTCTTGCATGATGAGTACACAACACAACATTGTCCTGCCTGGATGTCCCTCTGCCCCCATCGTCTTCAAAGCACTTCCTTGCGGTGACATCAGCTCACAGGTCCGACCGACGTCCTCTTAGTCCGGGAGTGAGACGCGGAGCCCAGGTGTGTGGCTTTGTGGCAGAGCGCAGCCTCTCAGTACAGTACACGTCTGATCCTTACCGATGCTTACAACCACCACT
>CM050204.1:11592500-11620000 GCA_027475355.1 Coilia nasus | reverse complement strand
AGAGGATCTCTCATTGGATAAACTGAGCGCCGCACGAGCCGCCATAAACGAGCCGCCGGCCTGTGACGTCTAACGCTTAATTTACGAGTTTATATTATGCCTCACACTCAGCAGGGCCTTGATTTTTATAAAGCACATCACTCATGGAGATGTATTCTAACATTCGCCCTACAGATGAGTGTACAGTGGGCCTTAACAGAGAAAAGGGGGGATTTAGCTCAGTCCACGCTCCCTGAAAGACACCATTTAACTCCGAGGGTTTTTATATATAAATATAAAAATGCCAAAGCATATGCAGTCTAAGCACAGACCCATCACAGCCAGTCTCTTGTGGCCAGTGACAGATTTGTGGAGGGTTTGGATGGAACACTCCTACTCTACCTGCAGTTTCCTTAGGACTCTGTAAATTTTTAATATCATACTTGGCAATTATTAAAGAAATCATTTAGTTCATGCTAATCCATTTTTAACGATAGATTATTCCAGAATCAACCACAGTGCTGAAGGTTTACATTAATCTTTTTTTTTTAATGCAAGGTTGCTTTATGGTGGAACTTTAGAACAGTCTGGTCTTTTAATAACATCTGTAATTATGGGCTGCCATATGGGTTTTTCACCCATTCACAGAGAGAAATTCATCTCCGGATCTCCGGTAATAATGATAAGTGTGCATGGACAGCTGTCAAAACTGCAGAACAATACTAGAACAATATGAAGTCCTGTGTGATTAGTGCTGACTCACTCATCATCTTGGCCAGCATGGCTGCAATTCCAACAAAAATGTATCAAAAAGCATAGCAAAGAAAGAAGGCCCACTGGAGCAGTATCACGTGTCGTATTGTCAGATATAAGTGTTTTGTTTGGGGGTCAGTTGACATTTTTATGGTTACCAATGCCGGTTTGTGGTTGAAGTATTGTGACTTTGGTATATGGAAATTCAAAATAGGAATTCATCACAAAAGAGGTTGTTTGGAGGTAAAGCTATTCTTTAAACAATGTAGTGTTTTGGATGTCACTGAATGCACCAAAATAGCTGCGGTGTCATAGGTTTCAGTGCTAACTAAGAGGTTCTGTGGAGGAGATGTTTTGGCTCTCCACAAGGTTTTCTTCTGATATGTAGAAGCAGTTATCTCTATGAAACATCTAAATTCAAAATGGCCCAGTGAACAGAGTTTGTGAAAAAGTCTGTAAAATGTTCTGAATAGTCCTTGGTATTCCCAACTTCCAAAGCATTCAAAAGGAGAAAATAAAGTCATGATTAAACACCACCGAAGGACGTTTTTGGGAGAACTTCAAAATATTTATAGGTTAAAAGATGGGGGCATTAAATAGAGACAGGTCTTAACTCAGTCTCTCCCTGGCGTAACTGTAACTGTTTTACGACGAGTGCAAAAAGGCAGGGGGAGAGAGACCCAGACAGAGCAAACTAAATTTCGGTGTCCTCCGTTTTCTCTCTTTCTCTCTCCGAACTCTAATCTCTGATCTCACGGCTTGGGAAGAGAAGAAAGCACTGTGTGGTCTTCAGAAGTGCAGGTAGGTACCTGGTACCTGGCATGTCGTCATTGCTCATAAACAGCAAACGGAAAGGTCAGGCCCAGATGCGCACTGTTGAGATTGCACGTCAAGAAAGCAGGAGAGAAAAACAATCGTCATGTCTGTCTGTTTGATGTCCCCTCGTTCTTTGTCCCTCTCTGCGCTCTCTGTGTGTGTTTATCAAGATCATGGCAAAGACGTTAAAGCTGGTATGTGCTTAGACTTAAAAAAAAAAAAAAACACTTGCAAAAATGGATGTGTTCTTTTAGGGGCCCACATGTGTGTGTGTGTCAGACTACCTACGTGGAGTCACATTGAAACCCATTCAAGTGCGGCAGGTATCCTAACACGTATCCCAGAGGAAGTGGCACCCCTGTGAAGGCCTCAGTCACATTCATCAGGCTGCAGAGGTGAAAAAAAGACCTTGTGTAAACTTCCCTCATGTGAAATCAGTATCAGGATGCCACAAAAGCACTGGCTCTGTTTACCTGGAACAAATACAGAGAGATAAACATATCGCCTCCCCCAGGCTTTTGTTTTGTTTTGTTTTTTTGCTTCTGTTTCCCTCTCGTCTGCTCAAGGCTGTCCATTTCTTGGCAGGTGTTGTGGTTTTAAGAGGCTTGTCTTTTATTTGCCCCGTCAGCTGAAGTTTCCTAGCCAGGGGTGGGAGCACCTGCAGACCCGTCTCTCCTGCACATTGCCGGAGGGGAAGCGTTAAGCTCCATCCGTCCGTGCTGGATCGTCATCCATCAAGTGCAACCCAGGCACTGGCTGATGGACAGTCCCATGCAGCTGCCATAACTTGTACTCCCTGCCACACACACACTTACGAACACACATGCGCACACGCATCCACGCACGCACACACACACACACGTGTGCATGCACACACGCACACACACATGCATGCACACACACTCACTCACACATTCACACACACACACACACACACACACACACACACACACACACACACACGCACACATCCACACACACACATACATACATGCGCACACACGCGCACACACACACACACACACACAGTGCCCCATGTTTGACACATGAATAAAGCATCGTCTTGCTCTGTCACCTCACTTGTGAAGCAGAGAGCTGGGTGTGATGAACCCTGACGACTCCACACACACAGACGGGGGGCCCTGTCGTAGCTTGTGCTTAGCTCTTCTGGTCAGCATGATCACACGCTAGAAAGACCTCTGCCCAAAGAGCTTTGCTGCAGCTGTGTCTTCTTCATGTAGACAAAGTCGTGACAAAGACATGCTAAAAAACATAGAAATAATGCTGAAAGCATGTTGAAAAGCATAGGTCTTAAATACATTCCATTATTCTTTTTGACAACTTTTTGGCGATTCATTTTGCCAACAAAATGCTGACAGTCCTCTAGTTGTCTGTGTAGTGATTGTGTGTATGTGTATGTGCACTGTGGTGGCTTGGTAAATGTGAAATGAACAGAGCAGACCAACAAATCAGCAGCAAAGTGTGGATTGTGATGAGACTGGACAAAGACTGCTGGGCCAGGATTGCATCCAGAGTTCAAACACTGCATGCTAGGGGACCATGCGCCAAGTTCTAGGTTTCGGCTCGACCCAGAGCATACAGCACCTGACAGCTGTGGCTCCCATACTGACAGAGCAAATGTCCCCTTTCACTTTATTGACTTTTATTGATCCTCAAAGGAAGGCCCCGTTGAGATACACTACCTCTTCTTCCAGAAAGTCTTGGCCAAGATGGCAAATAAGAGAGGTAAATGGAAATAGGGAAAGCAGCCTCTAGCAAGGCTGTGTCTGTTTGTTTCTTTGTTTGTTTGTGTTTGTTTGTATCAACTGGTACAGCAGGTAGGTAATGGTGGTATTAAAAACACAGGGTTAGTGACAGTCCTGGCAAAGAGTAAGTGGATTTAACTTCCTAATAGACGAGCCTGGCTACTTACTCTGAATTACCTTACCCAGGTCCACATTTCCACATTTCCACTTGACCACCCTGGGTTTTATGGACTGAAAATTGTAAATGTTGTAATGGTTTTGGCAGGAAAATGTAAGCCATATCACCCTAGCACTAGAAAGGTTTCACAGATAGTTAGCCCATATTATTATGTTTTTAGGTCATTTCGTCAGAAGAAACCTCAAAAATACAGCCACAGTGGGCCATAAGAAACACAACTCACAGTTAGTAGAATTATGAATATTGAGTCTAAGCAACTACACCGATATCCTTAGTAAATGGGTGTATCTGTGTTAGACATACTAATTCTACATTCTTTGTCTGTAAAACAGGCGGTCTTGACTAAATCAGCCCAGCTTTCAAATCTGAAAAAAAAAAACAATTTCGTTTTCCTTCAAAGCAGAAATTGTGGAGGAGTGTGGGTGATCTGGCCATTTTAGGTTTAAAACCTGGAAGTTTGAAAGGATCTCAAAAACTCTGTCTGTGTGTATGAATGTAGTTGGCAAGTGATCTGACGAGCAGGGGGATTGTATGTATTTCATTAACGAGAGGACCACACAGCGCTGTTGCCGGGTAATCAAAGAGACTCATGGGATACGTGGCAGTAACAACCAACACCATGAGATTAGTTCTCTTTCCTTTCCACCTATGTGGAGAACTCCAACCAAAAACAAACGCCAGTCTCTCCCCTGAGAAAAAACGATTACCTGGCTCTGTCTGGGGTAAACTGAGAGGCTCAGGAGAGCTATTAAGTGATTACTGTGATGACACTTGGCAAGTGCATGTAAATTCCCCAGGCCCACTCCTTCATAGTTGACCAATTGCTACTTAGGATATCTGCCTTTTTTGAAGGAACAAGGAATGGATGGCAGTTACAAAAAGGTCTAACTCTCACGCTGACCAACCACTGGTAATGCTTTTAGGATCAGTTTGTCCACAGATTCTAAGATGAATAGGCTATGTGTTCTTGATCTTGCCTATTGCACAGCGGTACTTTACTGCATACTCACCGTCTAGTTCAACAACCAAGAATTATAATGAATATGTCTTTCTTTTTTAACATGTGATAACTAGAACTGCAAACATTACTGCACTGTATGAAATATTACGATTAAAGAGCTCATAGTATGGAAGAAATCACTTTTGATGGCTTTTGAATGTCTTGTGAGTCTGCTGCCAATACACACACTGTGAGTTTGATAAAAATAAAAAAAATGTTAGTAGAATAGTAAATTCACAAGTGTTAGAAACTATGCACCAAAACCCATCTATTTATATTTCTCCCCATCTTCTACGTCACAGACAGGGATATCTCGCAAGAGCTTGCATAGGAATCGCTATGAAGAACTCTTTAGGTCCATACACAAAGTGTTGAATTATCGGTTACAAAGACCAATACAAGTGTCTACATCAGCTCCCACCCGAAGAGGAAAGAAGAGTAGCATGATTGGATCACATTTTTGAAGGCTAAGTACCAGAGGATATTTGTAAATGTCTGTTGGTGTGCTCTAACCATTTCAAACACGACTGGATCGTTGACTGCACGACTGCAACTGTGGACAGTAAACTTAATCAGCCACCAACCTTTGCCTCAACAACAGGTTGCTTCTGACTGTCTGTGGGAAACTTGAGGAAGACTTTGAGTATATGGTAACACAATAATAATTTATTTGATTACATGTAATGATATGGCACAACAAACTTTGGCGTAGGTCCTGTCCTTTGTCCTGATCAATAAAACGTGAAAACTGAATGGATGCTGACTGTAGTAATGGCAGGGCATAATAGTAATACCCCCCTGACAAAAGGACAAGGACCCACTGGTGGTGATCAAAAGGTAGACAATGAACTTCCAGAAACATATGATGCATAACAAACATTGAACACAATACATAAGGCATTGAAAAGGGAAACAGAGGATTCCAAGAGCACAACTCTGGGTCCCCCCGGAGCACCGGGGCAAGGAAAAACTCCCTAAATATTCTTAATGAGGAAGAAACCTTGGGCAGAACCACGACTCTAGGGGGAAAGCCTAACTGCCTGAGGCGGAACTGGTGCTCAATGAGCTGATAGAGTCCAGGTTGTCGCTCAGGTGACAGGAAATCCAACATCCGGGAACAAAGCAGAGTCACCCCAATGTATGTGGCAGAGAATTGAACTGTTCATGGAGGGGCTGTAGTTGGAATCCCGAGTGAGTATATGGAGGGATCCAGAAGGATAAGGAGGAGACCAGAAATCCGAGATCGATCAGTGGAGATGCCGAGGTAGAGGAGACATCGGGAGGCCAGTGAAGAGGCAGACGTAGAAGAGACATCAAAAGATCGAACAAGAGGCATGGCGGATTAGACATCATCGTCAGGACCCACTGGACATGGACAGGACCCTTGGATGGATGCTGGGGTGGGAGGAGGGCGAACAGCGGAATACACCTGTGAGCAGCAAAGCAGGTAGGTAAGATGACGTATTTAAAGACAGATGTTACGTGCTGATTGGACGACAGCTAACTGATGACGCGCATTACGTCTTCCTGGTAGAACTTCACGCTACGCTTACATTACTTATCAACGTCTTTTGTAGGTTAGCACGAACTAAGTAGTTATCTACTGGTGTTTTGCCATTTAGCAAACGCGAACACTAGCAGCTAACATACAGGCTAGGATAGTTTCCACCACTATGATACATTGCAAACCCAGCTAACAGAGCCATTCCCACAATTTATAAAAGTACATTTTAAGATGTTTGCTAAACTGAAATATAGTATGTTCTAGATAACGGAGGCGTGGACAGTAACAGCTCACTAGCATGTAGGAATTCTAATGAAAAACAGCCTGTTCTAAACCAGAGGGGTAAAGAGACAGGCGAAAATGCCTAATCTGAGAGGTATTTTCAACAAACTACTTCAAAGACATCTTCAGTGGAGCTCAGGGAACTATGTTAACTTGTTGTAAAAAGGGCATTACATAGGACCTTTAAGTGGTGTAATATAAGTATTGAAGTTCTGACATACAGTACCTTGTATATGTTATAGAAAATGCTCACATACTTGTTTAATGAAGCCATTCAGAAGCACAACATCACCAATCAAACCCTTCTCAGACTTATTTACTGAGATACGCCAACTTTAGAATACCCTTTAGCTGAGTCATGAGTGGCAGCAGGGCTGTGCCTCTTACCAGGCAGCGACCTGGTAATGAAGAAGTGTGTTGTTCGCCACATGGTGCAAAACGTGATTCCAACCCAATGAAGCAGCAGTAGCAGCAGCAGCCACAGCACACAAAATTACCAGAGGGGAAAAAGAAAAAAAAAAAAAAGAGAGAGAGAGAGTTGTGAAGTTGTGGGGAGTGGTGAAGGCCAAAGCACTATAATGTAGCCCTTTTCTGCAAGGCCAGGTCTGACGCAGTCCTGGGGTCTAATGCAGACAGCCAGAGCCCCATTGCTCCACACACTGGGCGCTTCTGTGCAGCGAGCCAGCCACAGACACAGACACAGACACAGACATCAGCACTGGCACAGACACAGACACAGACGTCAGCACTGGCACAGACACAGACACAGACACAGACGTCAGCACAGACACAGGCACAGACACAGACACAGACATCAGCACTGGCACAGACACAGACACAGACGTCAGCACTGGCACTGGCACAGGCACAGACACAGACGTCGGCACAGACATAGACACAGACATCGGCACTGGCACAGACACAGCCACAGACACAGACACAGACACAGACGTCAGCACTGGCACAGACACAGACACAGACATCAGCACTGGCACAGCCACAGACACAGACACAGACGTCAGCACAGACACAGGCACAGACACAGACACAGACACAGACACAGACATCAGCACTGGCACAGACACAGACACAGACACAGACACAGACGTCAGCACTGGCACAGACACAGACACAGACACAGACACAGCCACAGACACAGACACAGACACAGACATAGCCACAGACACAGACATCGGCACTGGCACAGACACAGACACAGACATCAGCACTGGCACAGACACAGACATCAGCACTGGCACAGACACAGGCACAGACACAGACACAGACATCGGCACAGACACAGACACAGACACAGGCACAACCAGCGGTCTACTCTGCCATGCACAGGAAGCCCCTCTGTGGCATGCTGTCTCTCCTCTCCTTTTGGGCAGAGTCAGGTTGCTTGGGACCAGACCCGTCGCTATGGTCAGGCCATAGGGGGCCGGGCCGGGCCCGCCCTCCAAGATACTTGTGGCCTCCCGAACTCCAGGCACAGATCTAAAAAGGACAATTTTTGTATTATTTTATTTTATCGTAGCTAATTTGGGGTTAAGAAAATTTTAATTCACCAAGACATTAAACATATTAAAAAAACTGTGTTTTGTTTGAAAGTTAGGTTACATATTTGGACTGTGACGAAGACAACATGTGTCGACACGTTAGCCTTGTTGTTCACTTCCAATCCTACCTGATTCTGCACATTACAAGTACTGATGCGTAGAGTTCCCCATCTTCATCAGGGCACAAGCATCATGTCAGCTATTATGTGCTCTGACTTAGCCTAGCACAGCCTAGCCTGATGTCATGCATTTGCAATGTATGTGTATGTGTACACATATGTATGTTATCTGTTTGGGTAAACACAAATATGCATCCACATTGAAGGATGTCCAAGAGCCCAGAGTAGGAAGTGCAAAAACACAATGGTTTTCACTTCCAAACAGGTCGCCAGCTGGATACTTAGCAAAACACTGTGTTTTCAGGCACATTTGCTAAACACAGCCGTGATTTTTAACAGGAAGACTTTTCACCTGCCAGACAGACATTTGAAACAGACATTTGGGAGTGATTGCCTATTTCATAAAGTAGCTCCTTTCATCTCCACTACACTATTGCACATGGCCTATGCAGAAAGTAGGCCCGTGTAGAGAATGCAGTGTAAATTCACGGGTAATGTGCATTAGACAATGCATTATGTTATATATTGCTACTAAATGATAAACTAGGTGCTATCAATGCTATTCCAACGTTTGGGAATCATCAGTGGTTCCCATAAGATCTGTCTAAATATGTTGTGTCCAGAGACACCACGGTAATGTAGACATTAGAAAACAGAGAGGAATCAGTAACTTCACCTGTGTTGAGGATTTACTCTGTAACAATGATACACTTTATAAGCGCATTTAGCACCTCTCACAAACATTTATACACACTTACGTCCATCATTATGAGGCATCGTAAACATGTTATGCGCCTTAACGAATGCATTTATAATGCTTTATGCTACTCATTGTAACTGAGCTGCACTGTGGGGACCAGAGTTCTCTATCTCAGGGAGATAGAATCTCTGCAGGCATGAGTTCCTGACCTGCAGGGCGTTCCTGTGAGGTCTACCCCTCTGGAGATCTCTCAGACAGTTAAAGCCACCAGGGATCAGTTGATTTGCCTGCGTGTCAGGCCTGATAACACCAGACCCTGTGGGATGCCGGTGGGGTATCTAGCCAGTGGCATCACGGTTGTGTAAACTCAGTGCTCTGATGCCTGTGTGCATTGCACAAGGCCTCTGGTTCATTTCCTGCCAAAGGGGAAGTGTTAGTGGTGACAGCAGACATTCTGTAAAGGTTTTGACTGCGTTAAAACAGACAATAAAGTAAAGCCAAAGATTATTAATTCTCTGCTTCAAGCCTCTCTGTTGCATCCTCCATTGCTCTTTTTTTTGTGCACAGCATAATGAGAATGCAATGTGCCATTGATATCACATTTCATTCATATAGACAGACACGTTCACCAGAGCTGCATGTTTTCTAAATGCTGCCAGGCTCCACGTGAGTATTATGAGGTAAAACAATGAGTGATAGGTTATGCCACACTGGCATCAGAAAAGGGCATTTTCTCTATTTGCCCTTGCATAGGTTCAGCTGAAAGACCTCAGTAGCTTCTTAAGAATTTTATTACAAGGTGGAATGACGGGCTCTCCTTCACCTGGAACATGAAGTGCTGAATCACTTGTTTGTGTGTGTGTGTGTGTGTGTGTGTGTGTGTGTGTGTGTGTGTGTGTGTGTGTGTGTGTGTGTGTGCGCGTGTGTGTGTGTGAGAGAGAGAGAGAGAGAGAGAGTGTGTGTGTGACTGCGTGTGTGCCTGCGTGTCTGCTGTGTCGTGACTTACGTTGTGTTGTGGCTTTGTTGCAGTGTTGCTAAGTGATGACTTTGATGTTGGGTGAATGGCTGATTCAGGCTCGAGATGAACGGGCTGGTCTTACACACCCCAAACACAAACCCTGTGACATCAAGATGAGTAATGGAGAGAAAAAAGAAAGACACTGTTGTGCCAGTCATATATAAGACAAGTTGCCCTGACTTAACCTAACCTGACTTAACGTAATTTTCTTATCTGATGACCACATTAAGTTGCATGTTGGTGAGTTTAGCCATCCTGATAAAAATGTATTGCCTAATATCAGCAGTAAAATTCCCCTAACAGCATTTGTTGGTAATGTTGCCTATGGTGTAGCCAACAAACAGGCAACCGGGGCCACTGCCTTGGTCCCCCAGGCCACTAAAGGGCATCAGAGGGCTGACAATCTTTACACTAGCAGTGGCAATCCTGTTTTTAATGAAAGTTGTAGATTTGTGAAAGTGACATTGGACTTTGATGAAGTCTAGAATCCCCTCTATTGCTGGGAAAAGTTTAAGAATTACTCAAGCAGAACTGACATTTTTAAGTATGTACTAAAGCAGTCATTAAATCCAACCACTAACTACATACACTATTAACTATTTCTTTTGATTATGTTTGTTGTATTCTCATAAAAATGCACAGCATCTGTTTCAGTTTTCCTATGCTAAGAAATCAGTAGCCGACACTTGGTGGGTTCTGCACTATGTTAAGGGGCCCAGAGACCCTCTGTGTCTATCCACGCTCACGGTAAGCTTGACTACTCCTTGCCATCTATATGCAGCACTGAGATTTCCCCCGGCCCTGCCAACTGCTGCGGAGCAGAGAGCCGCTTGTTAGCCCGCTCATGCTCCGCAGCGGCAGCGATGAAGTCCAACTTCCAGCTGCTCCAAAAAGCCGGTTGCCCGGCTCGCTCTGTAAAAACATGATTAAAATGCGGAGGCAAAGTTCACTAATAACGAGATGCAAAGACAAATATGGGGACGCATGTTTGGGGAAGGCGAATGGTTGGGGGTTGTGGGGGTGTTGTGGGGGGGGGGGGTTAGAAGTCACACATAAATAAATCAAATAGAAGGAGCCAATAAGCCCCGGCTCCAGTAGGAGCATGAATGCTTTCTTGTGCCATGAAATATTAGGCCGTGCAAGTAATCCTTTCAGACGATGGCCGCTTGGACGGCGGCGCGGTGCCGATGGCCAAGTCGTGTCAAGCCGTCAGCCCCTTTCGCCAGTTCGCCGCTTGCGTCCAGCCCACGGCCCGGCCCACGGCCCGGCCCGGCCCATGATTGATGACCACGGACGGCGGCGGGCGACCACGGGCCAGCGAGACCTGAACACTGCCCGATTCTGCTTCACCTGGTGGAGCCAGCCAGCCAGCCAGCTAGACAAGCCAGCCGTGGACGGGGCTACATTTTGAAAGGTTAGAAATGTCTGCTGAAATTAAAAAGCAACAATGCTTTGGCCATTTCACAACATCAGTTCAACAGTATTCCCTTGTGTAACTCCACTCCGTGTTTTAACATAATTAGCCTTTTGTAGGGATATATTTCCTGATCAGACTTACAAAAAACACATTTAAAAAAAATTTTCAATTAAGTTTTCTTATACTTTCCTTCTCTAGTTCACTCGAAAAGCCACAGCGGCAAACACATCTGCTCTTGCTGCCAGTATGGAGTGGCACGCGCCCCAAGACGGCTCTCCTGTGTGCGTAGGTGTTTACTGGGTTGGCCCAGTGGCACAGAGGGCTGTCTTTACTGCTGCGACCTGTGGCTCAGGGGTGGGTGGTGGTGTGATGTGGTGGTGGCAGGGCAGTGGTGGGGGGGGGGGGGGGGGGTGTGAGGGGACAGGCTCCAGCTTTCAGCACCCTTCACCTCGCAAACCGCCTCGCCTCGTATTGACACTCTTAATGGCTACATTTCGTACCTATACCGCAATCTAAATATTTTCTTTGTAAACCTGGTGTAAGTGTCGGAGGGGAGGCTAAACAAAACAGAGGGCACAAGAGCAGGGCTGTGGGCTAACATCATGTCTGTTTGCCTGGACAAATGTTTGCTTTAATAATTAAGAGCAACAGCTCGTCTTGTTTTCAAGCCGGAGACTTGTTTCGATGCATTTTTGAAGTCCATCAATCTTCGCTTGACAAATTGTGCACTGACAGGCTGTCACAGTGAAAGGCATGTTCAGCAAATTGCTTGCCTCTCTAATGGTCGTGAAGCCCCTCCACACATCATTGGCAAAAAATAAAGTCACAGGTGTCTCCGTCTTATTGTTTTTTCCAACTGGAAACATCTCTTTTGCCTCGGAGACATCCCTGAGTTTGCACACAGTATCCAGCTGTGGCTATGACTGTTTCCGATGACTGAATGAGTTGCAGTACTGGTCCGCTCTATATGATCACATGGCTGCCACTGTTAATCTGCATGGATGTCTTCTCATCCCACATGGGACTCTGTGTGTGTGTGTGTGTGTGCACGTGCATGTGTGTGCGTGTGTGTGTGTGTGTGTGTACGTGCGTGCGTGCGTGCGTGCGTGCGTGTGTGCACGTCATCCCATCATCCATCATTCTGGCATATATGGATGTGGCATATATACTGCACATGTCTTGTGTGCCTACTGTATATTTTTCCATACATGACTGAGCGTGCATTTGTATGAGACTAATTCTTGAATCATCTACATTGTGAACAGTAGCCACCTCTCACTTTCTTTGGCAGAGAGTGTGAGCACAGTGTGTGTATGTGTGTGTGTGTGTGGGGGTATGTTTGTGTGTGTGTGTGTGTGTGTGTGTGTGTGTGTATGCAAGCATGTGTGTCTGTGTGTGTGAAAAAGAAACATTCCGTGCAGGGTTCAGCACGAGGTTTCTCTTGAGTCATCGTCACTCATTGTATGAAGCTCGTGCTTCGCCGTGAAGAAGGCCATTCTTCCAGCGATGGGGAGTGAGGCCGTAAATTCCCAGGGCCCTTGTTGTTGAAAGCTCAATTGCTTCTTTTTTCACCCCCCAACTACTGCCCCCACCCCCCCATCACCCCCATCCATCCCTCCGCCCCACCACCCCCCCCCCCCCCCCACCCTCCCTCCCTCGCTCGCTCCTCGGTCCTCGGTCTTCGCGTCTCCCTGTCCTCTCCAACATCTGTGGCCGTGGCCCACGCTGTGCTTGCTGTACGGCCTGCGAGCAACTATGGCCGCTCTGTGTGCGCCGGCAGTGCCCGGGGAGGAAGCGGAGCAAAGCAGATTATCCCCCAAATGATTAAAAATAAACACAAGCATGAATTGTACCATTGATCGCAATCAGACGGGCTTTTTTTTTTTTTTTTTTTTTTTTCGAGCCCATCTCAAAACCGAAGCCACACTTTTGGGAAGGGAAGATGAACCCATGCCCATTCCACCACCCCCCCCCCCCCCCCCGACCAACTCCGCCAACCCCCCCTTCTTACCACTGTCCAATGTTTAAGAAACAAATCCTCTTGCTCATGTTTTAGTTTAAAAAAATGTATTTAAAAACTCTGAGACTGTAATTGAAACTGAGGTGCCCAGGAGGCATTTCGGAGGAGGGAAGCCTGTGGATGATTTTGACCAAAGCTCTCAGGGAATTGATTGGATGGTGTCACGTATGGAAGTACTTTTTATTCAGAAGAGTGGGTATCTATCTGCCCACCCTTAAATGTCGTGGCCTTTGTTGTACTACCAATAGAGTGTGGAGCTGTTTGTGTCGAGCTGTTTTAATGGTTTAATAATAGCATAGTCTTCATGCTTCGTCTAAGGGCACCTACCACTTCCATTGTTAGCATTCTGGGACAAACGGTAAAAAAATAGTTAAGTTCTGAATGCAACAGGCTAACTCAATTTTGCTCCTCAGCAAACATACCAACTTGGTATGATGTTTTAACATGCCAATTTTAATTTTACACCGAATTTCTCCTTTAAGTGTTCACACAGCACTTGCACTTACAATACTGGACCTGGCAGGGTTGCGGGTGGGGTGGTTTGGATGCACAGGTGTAGCTAGCCAGCAGGCAACGCAGGCAACCGCTTGGGGCCCCTACGCCACTAAAGGGCCCCCAAGGGCTGGAAACCTTTAAACTACAGCAATGGCTGTAATGGCAGCAATGGCAATGTAAGTTTTCAATGAAAGTGGCGGGTTTTTCGCTTGGGGCACCAACAGAGTGTAGAATCTGGTTGGAGGGTCGGAGGAGGGTAGGGGTGTGCAGGTGGGGGTGGGGGGGGTGCAAAGCTCCCCTCTGGGAGGGCACAGGCCCTGGACGCCCTTCACATCTGAAGAGGGGGCTAATGGGAAAGCAAACACGCTGATTACTCCGACTCCTCTGGCTCCAGCCCGAGAGCTGTGCTGTGCTGTGCTGTGCATCTTTAAACGTGTGTATGACAGAGAGAACGACTGTGTGTGTGTGTGTGTGTGTGTGTGTGTGTGTGTGTGTGTGTGTGTGTGTGTGTGTGTGAAAGACAGACAGAGACAGAGAGGCAGACAGACAGTGTGTGTGTGTTTGTGTGTGTGTGTGTTTTTGTGTGCTCATGTGGGTGTGTGAGTGTGAGAGAGAACGACTGTGTGTGTGTGATAGAGAGAGAGAGAGAGAGAGAGAGAGAACGACTGTGTGTGTGTGTGTGTGTGTGTGAGTGAAAGACAGACAGAGAGAAAGAGAGACAGACAGTGTGTGTGTGTGTGTGTGTGTGTGTGTGTGTGTGTGTGTGTGTGTGTGTGAATGACAGAGAGAGACAGACAGACAGTGTGTGTGTGTGTGTGTGTGTGTGTGTGTGTGTGTGTGTGTGTGAATGACAGAGAGAGAGACAGACAGACAGTGTGTGTGTGTGTTTTTTGTGTGCTTGTGTGGGTGTGTACATAAGTGTGAGTCACTTCATGTTTCTGACCATAAGGGTCTTTGGGAGTATGAGTATGTTTGCTTCTGTAAATAAATTAGCTACTGAGCATCAGCCAAGTATACAGCTGAACTCTGTTAAACAGTCAGAATCCCCAGTGATTTCCCCTGGACAGGCACAACCGCTCCCTAATTTTGATATTTTGCGTTAATGAAAGCACTCAGTGCTCAAGTTTTGCATGTAACCAGTAATCAGTCATGAGCAAATAGCAAAACACACTATATACATATATACACACACGTGTGCATACACGCACGCGCGCACACACACACACAGATGCATGCTCGCATTGGGTTGTATAGGACTATTTGTCAGTATAATCATAAAACCCTAAAACTTTCCATTTAAAGGTGTACTTCCATCGTGTTTTTATTAATTTTGTGGTGGTCTCTAGTATTAATGAATGCCCTCTAAGCCGATTTTGGTGAAAAAAATGCTTTAGTGTTTCTGTTTCAGGCTGTTCTAGTTTGGTGGAGGAGATGGAGCAGGGAGAATGACAGGTTCTCGGCTATGCTAGTCACAGGCTACAATCATTCATTACCCATTCGGTCATAGCGAACCAAATAGAAGATCTAAATGTTCTACACAAACACACATACTTACCTATACTTCGCTAAGTAAATGTGTGCTGCAACAAAACTTCTCTAGTAATCACAACTGTGGCATAGCTTTTTCTATTTTACAAACCTACGTCACTTTGTTGGTCTATTTCTTATTCACTCATTTTTCTGCCTACTTTCTTTCACTGACTAATGGAGGCAATCGGGTTAGAAGAACATTTTCACGTGCAGCATGCTCAGGGTGACCTGTCGTATTTCAAAAGAGCAAGTACTAAACGGTTTCTCGTGGAAGTACTCCTTGAAATAAATGTTGTAGCTTCAGCAGTAACCTCTAGAAATTGATACTCCAATGTTGATGTCTACCGACTGCACTGTTTTATTTGACATCTAAGACACAAGAGCTCACGGTGCTCACTATATTTTCCCACATCCAAAAGGCAAAAAAAAAAAATCTTCAAAGAATTTCTCATAGATTGTCTAGTAGGATTTTTTGTGTTTTACATATGAAAGTGAGAACGCTTACATTTTTGCCCCAATATACTGTCACATATAGTATTAATCAGTTCCCAAATATCATATTTCATAAACATTGTATCTGGTTTAGTTCCTATATGTTACTTACACACAATTTCTTTGAGAGACTATATACATATCAGGTTCACTCTTCTCAGGAATGCGCTTTTCATCAAAATAAAAAAAACAGCAGACACCAGTGTGCAGTGATTTCTTCGAGAGAATTTGTTTATACTTCTGCCGCACATTATTAGCACCTGGGCTGTGTGCAGGGATTTCTTTGAATTTTAAAGACTTATACAGTATTTCACTATCTACATATATCAATATCATATTTCATTGCTTAGTGTTGCTAAGCTGCTATAAGTCAATTCTAACCCAGACTCTTCGTTTCCTACCTTACCTCATAACATCACACTTAATGCCTTAGAGAGAGGCCTAATATTTTGGTGCTGTTTATCCTGTAGCTACGCACTGTGTCTAAGTTTACCTCTCTACCCCCTGTGCTCTATCTCCCTGTATCGTGCAGTAGTGCTGGTGTATAAACAGGCCCGCTGGAGGTTATATAATTCATGCAGATGTGCAAGGAGAGCGCCGGGGCCTCTTAGCAGACCTGGAAGCTCCATTTGTATCTGCCCTGAGGTGCTGGTGGCTTCGATAAATGCCTAAGGGTCCTAATATATAGGGAAATAAAGTGAACAGTGTTTAGCAGCGGTGTACAGCAACAACAAATCAAGGTTTGAAGATAAAAGACACACACACAGACACGGAACACAACACAATTCTATGACTCTTCTGTGCCCTGCTGAGTTTTCTGTTTATGATTAATATGAAGTAAAAGAAAGCAACATAAATTGATCTGTATTAATGAGATAATTGGTGAGTTTCCACTACGACCCAACCTGGATGGCTGCTTGTCAGATGTCAGTGTTATTGCTACTGCAAAAAAAGGCTTTTTCTCTGTTCTTGTGATATGTTATGCCTACGTTCAGCACCTGAGCACATCTTTGGTTCGATGCACACTCGATGGGTTTCTTTACGGTCTGATCTTTGACCCATCAGGCCCGTGCAGGTAAGAAGGGGCCCGAGCAGGTGAAGGTATGCCCACCGATAGGTAGCCAGGGCCTGCCCGAGCCTGCCGCTGGCCAGGTGACCCGGTCTGCACACCTGTGCTGCTGATGTTTGTTATGACATGCTGGACAGGCGGAACGTCACCTCTGTGGGCGATGTCAGCGTGGCTCAGGCCAGCCACCTGTGGACCAAAGCTCAGAGCACAGCTCCTTTTACTGCAGGGGATCAGCAGTCCCTCAACAGCCTCAGTGACCCACACATCAGCCTGTCAGCCATCGCAGTGTTTCTCAACACACACACACACAAACACGCATGCATGCACATACATACATACATACATACATACACATAATTCAGTAATTCTCTCTCTTTCAACAAACACACATCCTCTCTCTCTCTCTCTCTCTCTCTCTCTCTCTCTCTCTCTCTCTATCTATCTATCTATCTATCTGCCTGTCTGTCTATCTCATTTATTCTTTCTTTCTTTCTTTCTTTCTTTCTTTCTTTCTTACTTTCTTTCTTTCGATTTATCGCAATCTCTATCTCCAACTCTGTCTCTCTCTCTGTCTGTCTCTTTCTCTGCCCCCCCCCCCCCTACCTTTCTTTCTTGCTCAACTCTCTCCAGACTAGCAGATGTTTATGGAGTGTGGAGTGGATTGGGAACATAAGCTAAGCTCTGACTCTTTCCCTCCTGCTGCCCTGCTGAGTTTTCTGTTCATGGCTACTTATGGTTGACGCTCTGGCCCATTGTCTTCTTCAGACTCCACTGAGTTCATTGACAGTGGAGTGGACCTTGCATTTGTGAATGAGCGTGTTTGTCTGTGTGTGTGTGTGTGTGAGAGAGAGAGAGAGAGAGAGAGAGAGACATGATGTGTGTGTGAGAGAGAGAGAGCGAGAGAGAAAGAGAGAGTTGGTGAGTGTGTGTCTATGTGTGTATGAGTGAGTGCCAAGCTATTTCTCATTCCCTTACAGTTCACTGACTCTGCAGCATTTCTCCTTCCAGTTGTTCTTTTATTACCCCCTTCCCCCAAACCCAGTAAAATCACATTGCTGTCTGTAAATCAGGCTAATCCATTTACCAGGATGATGGAGCCTCAGGTTCCTCAGGTGAAATAATTGTCAGATAATTATCAGAGAGAAACTTGTCAACATGTCAAACATCAGACTCACACTGCTGCTGTACAATGCAAGCACATATTCCAAGATGCCTGTATATATGTATATACACATATAGGGGCAGCTGTGGTCTAGCGGTTAGGGAGTTGGTCTTGCAATTGGAAGGTTGCTGGTTCGAATCCCACCCTACCCATGGTTGAGATGCCCTTGAGCAAGGCATCTAACCCCCACACTGCTCCAGGGACTGTAACTGAGACCCTGTAAATATCTGTAAGTCGCTCTGGATAAGAGCGTCAGCAAAGTGTAATGTTATATATATATATATACTAATATATGTGTTACACTGTATTGTTTCCATACTATAAATTGTTTCAATAATAAAAATAATAATAAAAACCCTAACCCTAAGTGGTTCCACAGTTTGGCAAAGGTACACGGCACAGAGATGCACATGGCAATAGTCCAATAGCGCCATAGTCCAATAGCGCCAGAGAAATCCAGCAGGGCGTTGTGGAGAGCTCCACTAATGTCCCCCATGGTTTCCAGGGGAGCTCAACTGCTGGGCTGGTAGAGGAAAAGTCTCTGAGTGTTTGAGAAGGGGAGTCCCTCTGTTAGGATTGGTAGGGGGAAGGTCTCTGAGTGTCTTCAAGACAGTTCCATTACTGATATAGCCGTTCCCGAAGGATTTTCATTTAACATTCTAAAGAATGACAAATGAAGTGGAAGTAGGTTGGGAGCCATGTAGAACATTCAGACATTGTTTTTGTTTTTGACCATTGAAAGGGTCTATACAAATCTCTGTCATGAAGTGGGTTGTTTCGACACAATACTAAAGTATGTACCATAGTGGGTTGTTTCTACTTTCCTCCCATGGCCTCAGTGTTCCCGTACAAACACCACAAAGGGGCAACTTTCTCAGCTGCCGTGTCATGATCTTCTGTGGGCCCAGCCTCAGACACCTAAATAAATGGCATTCTCTGCAGACCTTTCACAGGGGTCACACACATAACCTGACTTCTAACGTTCTTCAGAAACTCTCAGATAGATGAGGGGGTTGTGTGGAGGTGGTGTATGTGTGTGTGTGTGTGTGTGTGTGTGTGTGTGTGTGTGTGTGTGTGTGTGTTGGGGGGGCATGGGGGCAACAAGAGCTCCTTTCAAGCTCTTTCAGCGGGGATTATGGCGGCTGACTGGTCGTTGAGCTTCAACAATGTGACCGTAATGCCCTCATGATTTGTAGCTTTGCTGGATTCGGCAGATCTAATAATTCTTTAAATCACTTTTTTTGGGACAGTGGGGGGAGAAAGCATAGAGGGAGGGAGGGAAGGAGGGAGGGAAAAAGCTGGGAAGGATGAAAGAAAAAAAAAAAACATCAGAGCCCCTGAGAACAGGCACCCAGGAATGAGGCCCTGGAGGCAGCAGCTTAGGGTGAGAACTCATGGTGAGTGAGAGTCTGGGAGAATAGGCACTGTATCCTCAATGAAGGTCAGCATTTCGCCATCAACCAGTAATCCTCAAGAACTAGGAACCATTTCGTATGTCCGTTTAAAGAGTTGACATGTTGGAGGTGAAAGAAACACAATGACCTTGTCCCACTGAAATGCAGTATATGATTCTTGAATTTGTTTCCAAATCACACCACTAGCCACGGTGCTCTGCTAAAAGCCATGCCCTGTCTAGTGTGTTTGTTTAAGTCACCTGTAATTCTGACCTGACTTGTTTACAACTGTACTGTATGTACATATGTGTACAAGAGTGTGTACGTGTGCATGTGTAGTTGTGTGTGTGAGTGTGTGAGAGAATCTGTGTAGTCCCTCAATGGTATATGTAGGCACTATTACGTATCTGTCTTGTCCATACTGTGTCCAACAGGTGCGTGTATCACCAATTGTTCCCGGTGAAACATTGTGTGTGTGTATTGTGTGTGTGTATAGGTGTGTGTGTGTGTGTGTGTAAATCTATATATGTATGAGTGTAAATGTGTGCATGTGAGAGAGAGAGGGTGTGTGTTAGAGACAGAGAGAGAGACAGACAGAGAGTTGGTGTGTGTGTGCTTGTGTGTGTGTGTGTGTATGTTTTACAGAGAGACAGAGAAAGAAGGATAGAGAGAGAGAGAATCTGCATGGTGGTCTGTAAAATAAGGGGTCGGTTTTTTAACGACATTTCCCTCATACTCCCCACCCCACAGCAGGCCTTTGAAACCCTAGCCCTGCCCATCAGCCCATCAGCACAGAGCACAGTGGAGTCTATGCACTACCACACTCCTCACGCTCCTCTCCTCTCCTCTCCTCTCCTCTCCTCTCCTCTCCTCTCCTCTCCTCTCCTCTCCTCTCCTCTCCTCTCCTCTCCTCTCCTACTACACACATATGAAGGGATGGCTCTTTCCTGTCATTTTGCCTTTGTTTCTGAGCTGTAGTCCACACACACACACACACACACACACACACACACACACACACACACACACACACACACACACACACACACACTCAGGTCACATACACACTGACATACATACACATAAACATGTGGGTACAGACATACACATACGCAGACACACACACACACAGCCATGTATGTTAACACACACACACACATGCACGCATGCACACACACACATATATGCATACTCAAATGTGTGCACCCATACACACACACACACACACACACACGCATACACACAAGCACACACAATTGGACCTGGATCTGTACCTGAGGCTGATTAGGCTGTGGAGCGGCCAAGGGCCCTGGCTGCAGCTCTTCCCAGGGAGGAGGGAGAGAACAAAGCACTTGCCTGGTGGTCTCGTGGCAGGCCTGCACGCTCTCTCCCAAAACACCGCCAACAGCTGCCTTCAAACACATCTGCTTTGTCAACACCGCGGCACCCTTTGACAAGAAACCTGGAGAAAGAGAGAGAGAGAGAGAGAGAGTGAGAAAAGGAGAGAGAGAGAGAGAGAGAAAGAGAGTCAGAGAGAGAGTGGGTGGGGCGGTGGGGGGTCCTTACACTAGGAAGAGGCCGCTGCCTGTGTTGTTTGATGTGTGTCGACTCATTACAAACATGCTGTAATTGTGTGGGAGCGGAGCTTCGCACCGCAGCACTGTGTGACTAATACTGCAGCACCACTTCCTTTTGTCATAAACCTGCCAGGGCTCATGAAGCGTAGTAATTGTTAGCAGTATAGGCCATTTCACCACTGCATTACTGTAACAGAAATTGGTTTGTTTTGATGAACGTTTGATTTCTAATGCATACTTCTGGTGAATAATTTGTATCTCTAATGCTATTTTATTTATTTTTATTTATTTATCCTTTGTTTTACCAGGGTAGTCACATTTAGACAGTAGTCTCTTTTGCAAGTGATCCCTGGCTAAGAATGACAGCACTTAGCTAGCAAATAACTAATTAGCTGATACAATTCTTCAATCTAAAATGCATCAGGTGATTACTGTTTTTTTATTGTATCATGCGCAGAAGAGAAGAAGGAAAAAAAGAATGGTAGGAATGTCCCAGTTATCTCATCAAATTAGGTCGCCCTTAAATGGGTTGTTTACAGTTTACACCATTGTTTACAGTACTGTTTACAGTAAAAACATGACCTATGAGTTCATCTAAATTGTGTACTTTTGCATCATTAAGGCTTTGTTAGGCCTTAACCCTTGCCACCAATGAGATAATGAGATCACAATGAACGAATCTGATAGCAGGCCCTTTGAAAGGAGGGCTGTGAGATTGGAGAGATACAATTAATCCATTCAGCGGGCAGTGCTGGAGAAGAGCATATAGCCTTAGGCCGGGGCCCCACAGTATACTTCACTTGGAGGGCCACGGTAGCTCAGAGTTCAGAGGGGCCACTGCAGGGTTCTAGATCACCATGTAGATCTACTGGAGGAGTCACTCCAGATCACCATCACATTCTCTTCATGCTCATATTTACAGTAAACCCATTCCCAAACCCCAGCTTAAAAGGAGGTGGCTAGGACTTGGGTTTACCAAGGCATTTGTAATATTAAACATTAAACTTTGAGCTACATCCTTTGTATGAATATTAACATTAAACATTTTATTTTTTCATGTAAATTTGGGAAAAAAAAGATAAATCACTAACAATATGTGAAGTATTTAAAACTGGTTTTTCTTAGGGGCAAGCCAGAGGTTGCAGCTTAATTTATGTTTTCAGTTGTGTGTTTAGCGAGCGTTCAGGCTGTGCTTAATGGGTGAAATACAGCATTTCAACACAGGAAATTTGTAAACCTCCCACCACAAGACCCTCTTGAAACAAAATAGCCTCCAGTGAATTGCTTCCACTGTGCAGCGATAATGATTGGTTAAAAATGAGAGCTTTTTATTTTTTTATTTTTATCTAACCTCAATCAGTCAGTCAGGCATTACACAAACCACACCTCCCCCTTAGGAATTCCACAGGTGTCAGAGGGAGGAATTCTCTCAAAAAAATCTGAACACCAGCAGTGCAGACAGAGGAAGCGTGGACTTCCATATGAAGAAAGCAAAAAGAATTTGCGAATATATCTAATCTAATCAACCATGTCCTACTTATACTTGGCATCTAGATCAGTTCAGAATAACGTTGACATCTTTTAAGTTTGTTATTGCCAAACACTGTTTTTTTTTAATCAAGCTTTAGGTCATGCCTTACCACAAAAGATATGAGAGGAAATTACACAAATCAACTGTGTTTTGGATCTAGTCATTGGAATGGAATCATTAAATCATTATACAATTCCAGTAAAAGCAGTAACTGGAACTGCAGTTGTACATCTTCAGGAAAAGGATTTTCCAAAACACCACCGCACTATGTCCCGATAGTACATCCATTTAGAATAACGGAAATTTTATCTTAAAAGTCAACGCAACATCATGCTGTGTTCTGGGAGTGTTACATAAAAAAAACATCCGCCAGTGAGAGGAGTGATTGTTCTGTGTTATTTGCGCTGCTATCCGTTTTTTTTTCAATCATCCAAAGATAATAACTTCCTAAGGTAGGCAGTGGCGGTTTTTGTTTGCTTTGACATGCTTCGGATGATCTGAGGGCAATTGTTTATTGCTATATTCGTCTGGCCACGTCCCTGTGAGAAAGAGAGGGAGCGATTGTTTTCATCCTTCCCGGCATTTTTTCTTTTTCTTTTTCTTTCTTTTAACCCCACCGCACCTACCCCCTGTGCCCCCCTCCGCCTCTCCCCCCTCCCCCCACACACACCCCCATCTGTTGTGCACCTGTCTGAGGAAGGCAGCTGTGGGTAGGGGGGTATGTGGTGTGGGGGGCTGAAGGGCTGGGTGTGTGTGTGTGGGGGGGGGGGGGTCCTTGGCTGTCAGAGGAACATTCCAAGGGAGAAGTCACCCCACTAATCCCCAAGAGCTTAGGGCCCAGCGTCTCACCAAAACACACACACACACACACACACACATACATGCACACACACACACATACTCACATGCACACACATGCACACACACACACACACACACACACACACACACACACACACACACACACACACACACACACACACACACACACACACACACACACACACACACACAGAGCTTACATCTCCAAACCTTTCTCTCTCAGACAAAAACACATATACACACACACACACACACACACACACACACTCAATGTGGATAGATCCCTCAAAATGTGCCTTACAGTAATGTGTTTCCTTTTCAAATACTAACACACAGAACCAGACACAGACAGACAGACAGACAGACAGACAGACAGACAGACAGACAGACAGACAGACAGACAGCATAAGGCCCTAAACACCCCACCAAGCCTTCAGTCACTCACTAACAAACACACATACTCATACAAAGCTTAGGTCTTTCAATAAACTACCAACATCTTACCAATCGCCCGAAACACACACAGCCACACATGCACGCAAGCGCGCGCACACACACACACACACACGCACACACACACACACACACACACACACACACACACACACACACACACACACACACACTCCTCTTTCCTCATTTCGCTCTCAGACCCACCATCCCACTCTTCAGACTGGACCATTGAGCTCAGTGCAGCTGCCCCTCTTCAACAGAGCATAGCCAGACTCTCGAGCAGGAGAGATTAAAGGGAAACCCCCCCACCACCATCATACTCCAGACCAACCCCAACCCCAGCCCCAGCCCTCCACACTCACCCTTATTCCCATCCACAGCAAGGCCTTAATAGTTTTAATCCTCTCAAAAATTCGACTATGAAAGCATATAATGTTTTTTTAAGGTCTCTAATCTTGAGGGTGGGGATGCTGACGAGGGTGGGGTGGTGTGTGTGTGTCTGTCACTGTGTGTGTGTGTGTGTGTGTGTGTGTGAACCACTGATGGACACTGAAGTTCACAGTCGAAATATTACAAGCAGGGGTTGGGTAACCCTGCTTCAGACATTACAATTCCACACCCAAGATTTGTTCATGTCATTCACTGAACCAGTTAAATAGTGAAATTACCTGTTTTAGTTTTAAATGGCTGGAAAAATACTTGATTTGGTATTGTAACTTCTAAAGCCAGGTTACCCAACACTGTCACTTGTTGGAGTGTGTGGATGTTACTTCTTTGGGTGTGTGGATGTTACTTGTTAGGGTGTGTGGATGTTACTTGTTAGGGTGTGTGGATGTTACTTGTTGGAGTGTGTGGATGTTACTTGTTAGGGTGTGTGGATGTTACTGAAGTCTCCTCAATGTTTGAGATATGTGTTATGTCATGTTGAAAAAAGGGCTCATGTCACCCTTATGTAGACATCTTCAAATGCAGTGTTTGCGTTAAACCTCAGTGTAATATCCGGTAAAATTCTGTTAAATGTGCAATACTGCCCAGGGCCGTAAGCATACGTGGCTCTGTGTGCTTGCAAGTTCTTGTGCGTCATTCCTAACTACACCTTGTGCCACTTGTTCAACCTTGTACAAAGTCTAGCCCTCCAGTCTGGGTGGCACGGGGAGAACATGACTACTTCCCAGCATCAGAGGACGCACATCTTCGTCTTTAATCGTTTCTGCCTCTGACCATTTTTTTCCACTCTTCACAACCCATTCAGACAAGGATTTCTTTATCGCCTTGGGAAAATCTGATGTCAGACCAGATTGCACTTTTGGCACTCACCCCACTTGGCACGCAGAGAAGAACCTAAAAAAAAGAAAAGAGAATTGTTCAGTTCATTTGAATAAAAGTTTAATTCATATTTGCCTCAGTGATTGCATTTAATAAGTCTCTTTTCAAAGCCGTTCCTCGACTCTCTTTGCGTGCCAAATATGGACAGCCTTCTGTGGGAGACTGTCAGATGGGCACTTGTGTGCTGCGGTTGGAATCGAACATCCGAAAAAATGTAATCATGCTGAATAGTTTGAGTGGTTTTACCGAGTGTGTTCATGGCGCATGGCTTTAATATATCCAGTGAAGTTCCTTAATTATGAAGCTTAGCCTTATCTTTGAGCTCTACTAGTGCGTGATACGCTGCAAAGCCGCATTCCGTGATTGCTTCCATGGAACATCACACCCAGCTGACCTTTTCTTCTTCTTCTTCTTCTTCTTCTTCTTCTTCTTCTTCTTCTTCTTCTTCTTCTTCTTTTTTTTCGGGTGGCGGAGGGGTGGAGGTGGGGGTGGGGGAGGATTTGGCAGCCCTAATGCAGGTAGTTGGCCCAGGTGCAGCAAGGAAGGTAAGACGGTGTCCAGTCATAGCAGGAAACTGCGTTGGAGCTGATATTTATTAAAGCAACACTAAGTAGTTTTTTCAACCTTAAAATAATGTTTCCAAAATCGTTTCAGTGGTTGGGTGAAATGGAACTTCTGAATTTGCTCTACCGCCCTCCATGGGCTATAACCGCACTAAGTAAATTTGCAGGAGTGGACCTTGTCTCTGTAGTTGTCTATGACAGACAATTCCGCTTCCAACCTGTAGGGCGACCGAAGATGAAAGCTATTTGGTATTGCTTTAATGTGGTGAGTGCTTTTGTCCAAAGAAACATACAAGTTAGAGGAAAACATGCTGCTGCAGTTAGTGAAGAAGACAGACAGACAGAGAGAGATGTGTTATGTGTATGGGGATGGGGGGATTGGTGTGAGAGTGGGGGTTAGTAACACACACACACACACATATGCACACACACACACACACACACACATGAATGCATGAATAAATGGATGGATGGGTGGATGGATGATGGATAAATGGACGGATGGAGGACATAAGAAGAAAGGAGAAGAGGAGAGGTAGAGGAGAGGAGAGGGGTGTGTGGGTACAGGACCATGATCAGGGTACCTCAGTGACACTCCAGGCCACCACTGCCCCAGGCAAGAGAGGAGAAGAGAAAAGTGGTGTGCAGGGGAGCAGTGTGTGGGGGCAGTACCATGCTCAGGGTACCTCAGTGGCACTTCTGAGTGCTTAACTGTCAGGCCACCACTGCCCTGGGTAAGAGAGGAGAAGAGATAAGAGGAGAGGAGAGGTACGAAGAGGAGAAGAGAAGAGTGGACAGGAGAGGAGAAGAGTGCACAGGAGAGAAGATGAGGGGAGAGGAGGGAAGAGGACAGGAGAGGAGGGAAGAGGACAGGAGAGGAGGGAAGAGGACAGGAGAGGAGAGGAGTGGACAGGAGAGGAGAGGAGAGGAGAGGAGAGGTCCCCAGGCCTGTGGTTCAGCATGTACCTGCAGCCAGACAGATCTGAGGGGGAAGGGAAAGTCATGGTTGGTTCTGGGGCCTGGGGCCAGGGGCCGTTTAACTATGATGGTTTCTGACAGTAATTTCTTCATGCGGCCTGCCAGTGGTCAGATTGGGTGCCTCCTTTTTGCCTATTAAAACTTACAGTCTGTGCCCAGAGAACATGCTCAATGGTATCTCTGTACTCTAAGAGAGAGAGAGAGAGAAAGAGAGAGCAGGAGAGGGGGACAGAGAGAGAGGGACAGAGGGAGAGGGAGGGAAAGAAACAGAGAGAGAGTATGGGACGAGAGGGGGGGAGAAATAGAGAGAGAGAGAGAGAGAGAGTCTATGAGCGTGTGTACGGAGGGGGGAGTTGCCATCATGAGGCTCTTTTGGCGACAGGGGGAAAGGAATTCTGAACGTGTTCTGTGTGACACAGTGCTGTTCCAAGTAAGGGCAACAAAATTACACATCAAGTATTTACATACGAATAAGTTTGCCAGAGAAAACACACACACACACACACACACACACACACACACACACACACACACACACACACACACACACACACACACACACACACACACACACACACCCCATACATAAAATGGGGTGATCAGCACACACACATGCACACACACACACACACACACACACACACACAGGAGAGAGAGGAGGAGGATAAAGAAAGACGAAGGGAGGGAGAGGAACCACACTGTTGCCTCTGCCTTTGTAAGCCCTCCTACCCACCCCTCTGTTGCTCTTTAGCAGATTACATGGTTCTTTGGGAAAAGCAAATGTTGTTTTGGGCACTAAGCTTGCCTCCACTCCGATCCAGACCAGTGTTTGAGACACACACTCAGGCAGAGTGCTCCCGACCGATCGATGCTGCATTCAGCTCTATTACGCATGCTTTGCTCTGTAGGGCCAAAAATCAAGTTGAAACCTGCACCAACTGTTAAAATATATAGTAAAAAAAGGATTCTACCATACTGGCAACCAGAGAGGATCTGA
>CM050204.1:11585000-11590000 GCA_027475355.1 Coilia nasus | reverse complement strand
GTTGCTAAAAGGGCAGCCAATCACCGTCAAGCCATTTTGGGTCATTGTGGTAGCCTATTGGTTGTGTTTGATGTAATGAAAACACTTCATGAGCAAGTCCGTCTAGTTATGCTTTTGCTCAAGTCTAGCAAACCTAGCATGACATTCAGAGGTTTGTCTAGGGTGTGCTGCAAGTCTCTGTGGTTGATTCCTGTGGTTGAGTCAGTTTAAGGCTCTCCTCATAAGTACACATCCCAGCCACAGGTACCTATCCTGGGCCCCCTTACACATGCTGGTGCCACATACAGTGAGCTTCTTCGTTGACTTAGCTTGAAACTTTTGTTTTTTTCCCTCCAGCAGAGCACACAGATGACATACCAACACTCCTATTATCAAAAGTCAAACACACAAACACACACACACACACACACATGCGCATACACACACAGCGTCTCACAGCACACACACACAGTCAGCATACACAAACTGTACATGCACACCCACACACAGACACACTAACACAATCACACACACACACACACACACACACACACACACACACACACACACACACACACACACACACACACAAACACACACACACGCGCACATACACACACACACACACACACACACACACACACACACACACACACACACACACACACACACACACAAACCGACATACAGAGGGCTGAACATCATAGACAGTGTCAGTAAGTGTGTCAGAACTCTCCCTGGAGGGCCTTGTCCCGTTGTGCGGTTGGGAGGATGATATAGCACCTTTGCTATGCATGACTAATACCTGCCAGTCTGTGCTCTACACTCTCAATTTCTTTATTTATTGGGAAAAAAAGACATTCACAGACCAAACGTATCATACATATTTTGTAAGGTATGCCAGTACAAAACAAAAGTATAAAAAAACAAACTTCTCGATTTCTAATAAACATGAATCTTGTTTTAAACAAATAGACTTCTGTGATCATCTGGGTTTAATCATACACATGAACAGTATAAACAGCGTGAGGGGGTTCGGACGGGAAAGCTAGGTCAGTACAAATAAGAAGCCATGCCCTGGTCTCTGTCTAGACCTTGACAAACTACACGTACACTTGCATACACATACAGTATTAACAAAAGAACAGGAAGAAAAACAAAAAACAGAATAAGCCACTTATGTGGCCATCAGAGGCGACATGTAATACAACTTGTACAACTCAGAAAAGCATACATTTTTTTTCTTACGACACACAAAGGACACATACATTGTATGTGTTAAAATTATTAATTTTTGTTTTTTTGTTTTGTTTTGTTTTTTTTTTTTAGACATAAAAAAGCTAACTATGTCATTCACAGATTCAGCAGTTGGTTTAAATACCTCATCTCTACAAAGTGAATTTACATTTTTTTAAAGTACAAAGTGCAAATACTATGGTTTCCATTGCCATTTGGTGGGGGCGGAGTTTAAGGGTAGGGAGAATCTCGATGGCTTCTTCAGCCTTGCTTCTTAGAAGTGTTCTAGAAGGGGGAAGATTAGATCCTAATATCAGCAAGATTTTAGGGTACAGTTCAAGCCAGTATTATATAATGACTTATATATAATCAAGTAGTAAAATGATATATAATCATATAATATATATCTATATATATATATATATATATATATATATATATATATATATATATATATATATATATATATATATATATATATATATATACATATATATATATATATATATATCTATATATATATATATATATATATATATATATATATATATATATATATATATATATATATATATATGTAATCACGTAATGAGCGCTACAACACAAACATACGTGTTAGCTAGATTACACATAATAGTGCCACACATTTCACCACATAAACATACTTACCAGTTTACTAGAAGCTGTGCCATCACCTGTTTTAGCTCCTGTAGAAAATATCATGTAATAATATTATAATATAATGATAGAATTGTAATACATAGTTTATATATATATTATACACATAGGTATAATTACATAGGTTTACATATAAATGCAATGAAGTATCCATATAATGTTATAAGCTAAGACAAGATAAGATGAGATGTTCCTTTATTAGTACCACAATGGGGAAATTTACAGTGTTGCGGCAGGAAGGACAGTAGGGATAAAAAGGATAAAACATACTGGTTGCACTTTATTTTACTGTCCCTGTTACATCAATACAGTACAGTGTAACAAAGTGTGGAACATTACATAACATTATGTACTTACACTGTAGCATAGGATTAGGGTTACTGTTAGGTATGTACAGTGCAAGTACATAATATTACATGCTGTTACATGTAGATACACTAAAAAACATAAAATAAATTGTTATCAATATACTTTCTCTGGTTATACAAGAAATAAAAAGTAATAATAATAACAAGAAGAAAATAAGAATAAATATATAATTTCATAAATGCTTTGTGTCTTACCATCCTCCTTTGTGACACCAAGGCATCCCATGAGCTCTTGCAGGGAGAGTGCCTTGTCATTGCTGATGTCACAGTACTCCACAAACTTCTTCACACACTTCTTGGGCTTGGACTTCTTGCGTAGCAGCCTCTTGAAAGGCTTAATCTCCTTCTTGCCGATGTCACCACTGGAGTTCTTATCCAACTGGCTGAAGTACCAGTGCACCACCCTCTCCTCCAGTGTGTGACTGGGGTCTGGCTCCAGCATTCTGTGAAACACAGACACACACAGACACACACACACACACACACACACACACACACACACACACACACACACACACACACACACACACACACACACACACACACACACACACACACACACACGTCAATCACCCTACCAATGAAACAGCTCAAGCCAAGCCC
Source organism: Coilia nasus (assembly GCA_027475355.1). Taxonomy (NCBI): domain Eukaryota; kingdom Metazoa; phylum Chordata; class Actinopteri; order Clupeiformes; family Engraulidae; genus Coilia; species Coilia nasus. The sequence goes on along the minus strand of CM050204.1, from coordinate 11,587,136 downwards.
ACACACGTCAGTCACTTCAGCTGACCAATGAATAAGCTTGAGCCAGGGAAATGGTCAACCAGATTTGCCTCAATATTTTAATACTAAAACAGTGGCTTCATGACTTGCTGAGTACAGTACTTTACTACACACAGTTCACTCCTCTGCTACTGCAATGTAGGAACAGCTTCCCCACATCTTTTGACTAACCGGTCTATCACAGATGTGTCAATCCTGGCTTCAAAAAGTGAAAACTCTCCGGTCTTGGGATCAGAGGGTTGCAGGTTCGAATCCCATTCCAGTAGGAAGAATGGGGGTGGTGGAGTAAACAACTACTGTAAGTACTGTCCTGCACCCTCATCCATGGCTAAATTGCCCTTGAGCAAGGCATCTAACCCCACATTGCTCCAGGGACTGAAACCCTGCACCTAAATAACAGTAAGTCACTCTGGATAAGAACGTCAGCTAAGTGTAATGTAATGTAATGTAAAACAACCCTGCCACGTATTCCTTCTGCCTTTTCACTTAATACAGCTAATAAGCTGATCCACCTGTCTTATTATTTGTGTGCTCATTAGGATGAGGTGGTTCAGAAAATGGTTGGATCCAAATTGCGGCAGGTTTTTTACTTTTCTGAACCTGGGGTTTACACCTCTGGTCTATTTTTTACATGACATTCTCAGGCAACTGACAAACAGTCAATCAGTGTCACTTCCTGTTGCATGTGAAACATACCTGCCAGCGGCGGCAGGGTCTGTGACAGCATGCACCATGTCTGTGGACAGGGCGTCCAGAACGCTTGTGAGAAACTCCGTCTTCTTCGCACCGGGGCATCCTAAAACAGAGGGAAACACACCGCCATGGTTAAGTCTTATTGGTGGTAGTTGGCTGGTAATGGTTGTAATTGCTTAAAGAAGCCCTGAGGAACTTTCATCATTTCCTTGGCCTTTACTCCATTTTCGCCTTGGAAAGGCCACATTTTTGTTTAGTGGAGCTCCTCCTACAGTTTCGGGGTACATACTTTTACAACACTGTGCAGTGCAGTGTGTGTTTCTCACGTTTGTGTGCTTCTCACAAGACTTCCTGGCAAGGTTTTCCACCAGTTAGCTAGAGGAAGCTTGGAGCACCACCATTTTTAACGAAACAGGCCATCAGAACAATTTGTAAAACTGTTGCATAGGGCATCTTAAAGCAAGACTAAGTAGGTTTTTTTTCAACCGTAGCCCTTTAGCAGTCATCACACCGCCAGTGGATCGACTCGCTTTGAATGAAAAAAAAAAGGGATTACAACATTACTACAACATTACACAGTAACACATTACAACTTGGTCATTGGCATTCTGGTAGTAACAAAGTTATAATACAGGGTGTCTCTTAAAGAGTTAAAAGAATGTTTCCCAAATTGTTTCAGTGGTTCGGCAACTTTTAGCAGGGTGAAAGGCACTTCTGAATTCGCTTTGCCGCCCTCCATGAGCTATAACCGCACTAAGTAACTCTGGAGGAGCGGCCCTTCTCTCTGTAGTTCGAATGGGAGACAATTTCGCTTCCAACCTGTAGGGTGACCAAAGACAAAAACGAGCTAGTGTTGCTTTGGAGGACCATAAGATTGCAAAGAGGCAGTCTTCAGACGGTTCGCCTGAGGTGGCCCAGTAAAGCTCAGTGGAGGGAGGTTAAATGGCCGCAGTGTAAAAAACAAATCACCAGTTCCACATGGTATAAACACGGCGGAGAGAGCAAGAGTAAAACTAGTCAAAGCCAAAACTATTAAAAGTCTCTTTTTACTCCCCATAATTAGGGGGGGAAACAGGAAATCTGCCAATCACCCATCAGCCCTTGCTTTCATGAGGTGGTAGCATAAAGCAGGAAGTACAAAGTAAATAGTCAATAGGGTTGTAGTATTGGACAACTCTTGGTTTGCCAGACTTTAATGGACTTTTCGATCTGACAGGGATAAGAATGAATTTCCATTATTTATGTCTGATGATTTATTTCATACAACTAATCTTTCTGCTCAAAAGAGCTTGTAAATATTCTTTGTCACACCCTGTACATTACCCAATCATAAATTTCCGAAATTGGACAAATATCCAAAACACATTCCTGTATGTGCACATGTCCACAGTTTTCATAAAAGAATTTACAGGTTGTATGACGGGT
>CM050204.1:11577500-11582500 GCA_027475355.1 Coilia nasus | reverse complement strand
TACTGACGCAATTAAATATTCTTAAAGACAAGAAAAAATAAATTGTTGCAACCACACCATCCGTCTACAAAAACACATTGCGCCTAACAAGAAAAGTACAAAATATGTACTGTAAAATATGTGTGTGTGTGTGTGTGTGTGTGTGTGTGTGTGTGTGTGTGTGTGTGTGTGTGTGTGTGTGTGTGTGTGTGTGTGTGTGTGTGTGTGCATGTGTGTGTGTGTCTGTGTATATATTCAGAAATAGGCTCTATAAACAATTCCAAAGGGAGGCATGGTTTCTCAGCAGTCAGAAACTGACATCTTTAGACATCTGCCTGATGTTAATGTTCATAATTAGATGTGCTCTGAGCCTGTGTGCACCACATGGCAACTGGCTTTCATATGGAAAGCAATGTTAATCCAACACACATTTTGTCCCATTGAAATGGAAAACCATGCGCACCATCCCATTAAATCTGCTAAACCAGTTGCTTCTAAGCAGAAAGACAACAATCTACTCAAAACAAAGGAGACGGGAGCACCCATAGTTAAATTTGCAGCACAATCAGACTAACGTTTCAACCTTACTGTGTCTTTGCCACATTCGGTAAATATCACACATTGGCTGTCCATTCTGCGTGTGCAAGGGTTCTGCCAACCAGAAGTAAACACAGTGTGCATAGCAGCCCACACAACACTACTCCTGCCAGCACTCTCCCAGCTAAGCAGCGACAGGGGAGAAAGGTTTATACTTGTGCAAAGGAGGAGGGTATGTAAAAAAAAGGAAAGATTTACTGACTGCTCTTGTTGTGTCTCATAGGCTCCAAAATTGCAAGGTGCTCCTGAAGGAAAATAGCTGAATACGTAGACTTAGGCCCACTTCAGGCAGTTTTTGCACTGAGTCAAGGAATATTCATGTACAAGTAACAAAGAGGCCTAAAAATGCTGGCCGTTTTAAACTCTTTGCTGGGGCTTCCTCAGGGCATGTATAGAAAGAGTACTTGGGTGGCATCTTTGTTACTTGTAATGCCCCAGCCAGAATAAAAGGTTTTAAAATCTTTTTTTTCATGAATACTCCTAGACTTGATGGAAGAGCTGCCTGAAGTAGGCCTTTTAGGCCACTACGTTTACATATGGAGGGATGTATTGGTTTGGCTGCAACGCACACTACATTTTTGACCTCTAAATGTAATGATATATGGGGCAGCTTTTGAGTAATCTTGCCAGACAACAACATGATTGGCTCCAAATATCTGATGGGATGATCATGAAAAGTTGTCTGCTGCTGATCTAAGTTGTCCTAAGTTGGCTGGAAACACTGCTCCGGATGTTGTCTAGTGTATCATCAGTATCATCATCTTAAAAGTGATGATACATGGAGCAACTTTCTGAGCAATGTTGCTGGGCAATGACATAATAGGCTCCTCATATTCTGATTGGATGATTGTGACAAGTTCTGTGCTAATGATTTAAGTTCCTCTGATAAAAAAATGTGTGCCATAACATCGGTAAGAAAGTGCCCAAACAGCATCTGTTTGCAAAGTTGCCTGGCAATATTGCCCAAAAAGTTGCCTAGTCTATCATCATGTTAACATTGTCTAGTCACACAAGTAAGAGGGAATTCAGGGAGGATGAAAGCTGTAAAGAATATTCACATGGTCCACATGGTCTATGGTCCACAGAATATCACATGGTGTTTTAGAATCTTACACTGTTGTAGAATGCATTCTAAATGATGTCTTTCTACAGCAGCGTTCACAACAGCACTGTATTGCCCTACAAAGGCAAAGTGCAGTAACTACATGAACACTGAAACTCAGAAAAAATGCCTTTACAGTTGTCATAATGCCCAATCCAACATGTTATAGGTATAATACTGGTTTATGTATCATCTTACAGTAATAGAAAAAAACAAGAGATTTAGTCACAAGACAAAATAGCTGTTATAAAGTAAATTTCCAGTCTACACTGAGTTTTGACAAAATATGTAGTTACTGCCTTTTGGTTTTGTAGGGCAGTGTAGCTGAACAAAGAGATGTGTCCTCCCATCCTGTCACCTTGTGAGTCAGGACCTAATCTCTCTCCTCAGACTGTTCGCGTGACTCCACCCTAAACCTCCTCTCTCACACCTCCTCCTCCTCCTCCTCCTCCTCCTCATTCTCTGCCTCCCCTCACCTCCCTCTCCGTCTCTCTCTCCGCCACGCCACTTCATAAATTAGCCCATTCCAGCAGGCCTGTCCCGACAGCCCGACGTGTGAACAGGGCGCTGGCGCAGGAAGCGGCTACATAAACAGTAGCCGAACCCCGCAGGGAGAGACAGACGTGGCTCTGTTCACTAGCGCCGCGCTGACACACTCCGTAACACTCCGTAACAGCGGGGAGGCGTACTCGCCAGTCGATGAATAACAGCGCTAACCAGAACAAGCGACTTGGAGAGGGTGACTGACATTTGCGGTTAGAGGAGCATATTATCTTGTGTTTAATTGTTTGGAAGTTTGAGCCCTCAACCTCTCCACCAGCCCACTGTGCTTGTGCTTGTCTGACAATGTAAATTTATGTTCAGTGACTCAGGGCCTTGAAAGTGACAGCATTCACTGAACGTGCACAGTGTGAGTTTGCTGACTTTCAACCACGCTGACGCAGACTTTCCCAACACAACAGACTTTCCTTAGGCCCTGGGCTCAGTCTGTCCAAATCTAAACAGTGCAACAATGCTACAGAGAAACATGCACAAGTAGTAAACAAGAAGGCTCTTACTGAACCAAAGTTGCCCCTCTTGTGGTACTCTTGATGTGTTTTTGTCGGTAAATCATGTTTAGTTGGGGGGTGCAGTTGGATAAGGCGGCCATATCATATACATAGGGAACCCAGGTTCGAGTCTGGCCCAAGGTCATTTCCTAACCCTAACCCTAACCCTCTTTCCTATATATTTCCTGTCTCTCTCAACTTGTCATGTCAAAAAGATGAAAAACTCCCCAAAAAATATCTTTAAAAAAAAGAATGTTCAAATGTGTTTTCCTTTTTCTAACAATCCTCCTACGGTGCTCTTGGGACTGAGGATAGCTCTAGGTTGGCCTTAAGCCCTCCCACGCTGACAGAACTCTCTAGAAAGAATGAGTGTCCCAATCCACATCAGTCTTCATCTGTCATCCTGTCTCCCTTCTCCCCTTACTATCATTCTCTGGATGCTTTGTTATCACTCCCACTCCTTTTGGGTTCTCCTGCCAGATCATCCTCTGCTTTCTGTCCCTCTTCCACCCCACCCCACACCCCATCCCATCCCCCCATCCCTCCCTCCCCTTGACTTCTCTTGCACTCTCTGCCTCTGTTATCTGTTCGGTCCTCGACACTGCCCTGCTGCTATCTAGCCTTCTGGGAAATTCCAAGGGGTCATGGGAATATGCAATTAGCCTTAATTGTGGTTCCGTGTTTCCGACTCACACTCTGCAGTTACTTGGATTGGAACATCAAAAACTACCGGCACAGAAAGGCAATGACTTCCTTTTATATATTCACCATCTACAATACCACCCACATATCACCTTCATACGTGAACAGTTATTTCAAAAGCTAATGGTGATGTTATGGAGGAGATGTAATAGTCTAAGGGGAAAATAACTTGGCAATTTGCAAGTGCTAATGCATCTGCTCTCCACAGCCAATTTCCATTACGCCCACAGCCCAGCTGGATGAGGGGATGTAAGCTTCTAACTGATGCAGAACATCAGGGTGCACTTCTGCACACTGTGTATGTGTGTTTCTGTTGCTGTGGGTGTGTGTGTATGTGTGTGTGCGTGTGTGTGCATGCCTGTGTGTGTGTGTGTGTGTGTGTGTGTGTAAGCCTGCATATCCGTATTTATTATCCATTTTTGTCCCCTAATTGACAACTGAGCTATGATTTGAGGCATGAGACGTGTGCAAACGACATCTCCTGACATCTACCCTGATGTCTTCCATTCAGTGTCTCCTTGTCTCCCTCCCCTCCCAGATACACCTACAGTCCTCCGCTCCACTCTCACTGACGCAGCTGTGGTGTGGTGGTTAGGGAGTTGGTCTTGGGATTGGAGAGTTGCAGGTTTGAATCCCCCCCCCCTACTCATGGCTGAAATACCCTTGAGCAAGGCATCTGACCCCACACTGCTCCAGGGACTGTAACTGAAACCCTGTAAATAACTGTAAGTCGCTCTGGATAAGAGCGTCAGCTAAGTGCAATGTCCTGTACTGCACTGATGCGGAACATCGGCGCACTGGGGGAGCCGTGATGACTCCTTAATGGAGAGACTCGCAGCGACCCACGGCATCGCTGGTCCCACAGCCCCGGTGCAGCCAGTTCAGTTGCTTTAAATTACTCACACAGTGTCCCATGCCATGTCTACAGGCACGGATAGAACCCATAAAGCATCCATCTGAAGCCGGCCTGGGAGGAGAAATCACTCACGGTCTGTCTCCGCCATAGAGAGAGACAGGGATAAATACAGGAGGGCAGCAGGGAGCAATTATGTGTCTTTGAGTGTATTTCTGTTTGTGTGTGTGTGTGTGTGTGTATGTGTCTGTCTGTCTGCATGTCTGTGCGTGCATATAGTCTGTGCGTGTGTGTCTGTGTCTGTCTCTGTGTGTGTCTGTCAGTATGTCAGCATGTGAACAGTTGTAGGTGTGCATGTCTGTCTGTAAAGTAAGTGTGTGCGTGTGTGTATGTGTATGTATCTTTGTGTGTATGTGTGTGTTTGTGTTTATGTGTGCATCTATGTCTATCTGTGTGTGTGTGTGTGTTTGTGAATGTGTGTGCGTGTATGCATGTGTGTGCATGTATGCATGTGTGTGTATGTGTGTGCGTGTATGCATGTGTGTGTCTGTGTCTGTGTGAGTGTGCATTTATGAGAGAAAAATGAAAACATGGGGGGGGGGGGGGGGAGGCCTACCCTGCAGATGTCTGCTTCGGTAATGGTCCTTGGGTTTGTTTGGATGAGCCCTGGCGTTGCCGTCACATTTGGGTTGCTCGTACCTGTCGGCAGCGCAGAGGC
>CM050204.1:11557500-11572500 GCA_027475355.1 Coilia nasus | reverse complement strand
AGAGAGAAGGAGTGAGAGAGAGAGGGAGCGCTAGAGAGAGGGAGCAAGAGAGAGCGAGAGAGAGAAAGAGAGAGGGAGCAAGATGGAGAAAGAGCGAAAGAGAGAGAGAGAGAGTGTGTGTATGTGTATGTGGTGGTAGTGGTGGGGACTCGGGCGTAAAGAAGTGCTAGAGAGGAGGAGAGAGGGAGAGAGGGAGCGAGAACAGAAGAGAGGAGCAGTGTTTAGACATACAGGCTATGCAGACTGCACTATCAGCCCCCTGCGGGAATGTTTACACGCATAAAGAGCCTAATGACTGTGCACAGCTCCCAGCATCCAAGTCAAATAAATATTTGGACACTCGGCTGCTGTGTGTGTGTGTGTGTGCGTGCGTGTGCGTGTGCGTGTGCGTGTGTGTCTGTCTGTATGTGTCTGTGTGCATGCACGCCTTTGCAGGTAAGTGTTTGCATGTATATGCGCTTGTTAGTCTGTCTGTGCATGTGTGTGAAGGCAATTGTATGTTTCTGTCTGTCTGTCTGTCTGTCTTTGCGTGCATGCTCGAGAGTGTGTGAATGTGTGCTCGTGTGTGCAAGTGTTTTGTTTGTTTTTTTCATTTGCCTAGTCAGAACACAGACACAAAAAAAATGCCCCCGGAAAATAAAAAAAATGGGGAGAGTGTAAAGGGCGTCTGTATTCTAGTATTGTGCATGCTTGTGACTCTGTTCTGCGTCGGGATTGGCCGCCTCGCACAGCTCACTGCAGAGTTCCACCTGTGCCAGCTAGCAGAGAATAAGCAACATGGAAAACAACCCAAGTGATTGGCAACAGATATGTGAGGGCATGTGGTGCCTGCATGAACTTATTTAGCAGCGTCTTGGCCCTCTCTTGCCTGAGACAGATAGGGGTTTGTCTAGGCCGGGGACTCGCAGACAAGAAAGAGGCCCTTTTCTTAAAAGCAGCATCGGGATCTAATGGAATAACTTTATGCTAAGAGGCCATATTCTATGCCACGGTAAACTCCAGCAGAGCTTTGAGTGGGAAATACTAATGCCCGCAAAGAAGAAGAATAGAAAAGAAAAATACAAAAGGAAAAGAATGAAAGAGGGATAAAAATGAGATGGGGGTCCTTCCAGGCTCAGGGGCTTTCATCACCTTCTCCCAGTTGATTTCACAGCATCCCTCAAGGCTTAGAGGCACCGAACGGATTATGCATATTCCATTTTTCACCACGTTTAGCTTCACTACAGTGCCTTAACCACACAAAAGACACCCAAATGAAATGCCTCCCTTTCTGGTTCTTTCTTTCTTTCTTTCTTCTCATCTTTCTTTCTTTTCTTCTTTATTGTTTCCTCTATCTCTCTCTCTCTCTCTCTCTCTCTCTCTGTCTCTCTCTCTCTTTTGCCACTCTGTTTGTCTTTCTCTTTTACCACTCTTCTCCAACTATCTTTTGATTCGTTTGGAGAAGCTTGTTTGCCACTAAAAGGCATCCTTTTACCAAACAGCAACGGCGTAATGAAAACCATCGATGCGGCCTTTGCGCTTTTTTTTAAGGGCTTGTAAATCAAGAAGACCTCACAGTCTCATAAACCCACATGGCCAATCGCACACACATATGCACGCACACACACATACACAAACAAACAAACAAACACACAAATATATGTCGGCATATCTATATGAACATTTGAACTTAATCGCTTTGCACAGATTGACATATAAAGATAGTGCCCTGTATAGCATTGCAACCAGCAAACATTGTCTCATGCAGAATGCAGTCATTTTTCCCTTAACGAGAGTCAATAAAGCATCCATTGATTCATGCAATTACATCAATATGCTGGAATAGATGATAAAAAAATCAGTCCTCTCGAGGATTTGAATATGTTAAGCATGTGTTCACAATTACGGCAACAGACTCAGTGGATTTAGCCAGAGGTCTGCCTAAGCTGGGGAGGATCAACACCACAGAGGGTTGAATTCTAAAGACAACAAACATGCATGTAACTCTAAGCAAACTACAGCTTGACGGGCTGCACCACTGAAACTCGGTGCATGGGTGTGTGTGTTTCTGTGTTTCTGTGTTTCCGTGTGTGTGTGTTTCTGTGTGTGTGCGCAGATGTGTGTGTGTGTGTGTGTGTGTGTGTGTGTGTGTGTGTGTGTGTGTGTGTATGTGTGTTTGTGTATCTGTGTGTGATGTGTGTGCATGTGTGCATTTCTGTGTGTGTGTGCGCAGATGTCTGGGCGTGTGTGTGTGTGTGTGTGTGTGTGTGTGTGTGTGTGTGTGTGTGTGTGTGTGTGTGTGTGTGTGTGTGTGTGTTTGTGCATCTGTGTGTGTGTGTGATGTGTGTGCTTGTGTGTGTATCTGTGTGTGATGTGTGTGCATGTGTGCATTTCTGTGTGTGTGTGCGCAGATGTCTGGGCGTGTGTGTGTGTGTGTGTGTGTGTGTGTGTGTGTGTGTGTGTGTGTGTGTGTGTGTGTGTGTGTGTGTGTGTTTGTGCATCCGTGTGTGTGTGTGATGTGTGTGCTTGTGTGTGTATCTGTGTGTGCGTGCTGAGGTTCAGTGCAGGCGGCGGATTTGGATAAGCAGCGGTCCGTAATGTGTCATTTGTTATGCTGAACCCCGTGTCAGGGTCTGGCGGCCGTGATGGGTACCTGGCTGTGGGACACAGAGACAGAGATGGAGTCTGAGCGTAGCGACGGACCGGAGGACTGCAGTCCTGGGGAGCTCATGACTGATGTGCCCTCTGACACACTGATTGTTTTAGCTCCGTGAAATCAGACTTTATTCTTGGAACACAACACAAGACTGAAACTCAAGCCTGCTCTATGTCATCTATCAAACATGACAATGATTCCCCTCCCTCTTTCTGTCACATTCTCACTCTCATTATTTCGCTCTCTCATTCTCATTCCTATTCTTTCTCTCTTTCTCTGTCTTTCTCTCGCCCTTCTTTTCGCTCTCTCCTACAGTCTGTCCTCCCCCCTAAGAGAACCCCTGCTAGAGTTCCTACTGCTTGGCACTGTCCTACACTACCCACCAATGTGTACTGTGTACCAATACACATCAAATGTACTTATGTAGTACAGTTTATATACTATGGTAACTAAGTTAAGTGAAGTTAAAAAGACAGAGCTAAAAAGACCATAACATGTTTACGTAGATAAGCGACACCAACCTTGGCTTCGGGTCCTGTTCTGCCGAACGCGGTTCTGTACAGTCCAGAGGTCTGGGTATGGGAAAATTAACTTGTCTAGGAGACAAACAGAGAAGACATGAACACCAAAAATGATGAATGTGAACGATAAAAAGCAATTCAATAATATTTTTGCAACTGTTGTTAGTGTTGGAAATCTACAAGGGCAGCAAGTCAATTTACAGTTTGGACAAAACACCCATCTTGAAATCACTGTGTTCACAGCATAGCCCACAGCTCTAGGGGACTATTACATTGTTTACAACACAGTAAACGTGCAAAAGACTTCCAGACTTCAAGGCCTTTTTTTGCCATTGTACAGTTGCCTGTACAACGAAACTAAACAGCAAGGCCACAGAGGGGTGAGAGGAAAGTATCAGTGTGAAAGTGTCAAGGACAAAAAGAGCAAGTAAGAAGGGAGTATATGCAAATAGTAATACAAATAATAATAGAAGTAATACAATAATAAATAATAAGTGGTGAAGAATGAGTTATATACAGACTAGTACAGTAGTAGCAGTATTGTGCACTGTGAGTATTGCACTGTAAGGTAGGTATTGCACTTTATGCTGTGGGTAATGCACAGTTGGAAAAAAAAGAAAAAAGAAGACTTTCAAAACTTAATGAAATCAGTATTTACTGTAAATACAGTGAAAAAAAAAACAAAGTACTGGTAAAGGTATTGAACAAGGAAAAAAATCAGTAGAATCAGAAAGACATGACAGTCTATGTGATCATATGACAAAAATAAAGATTGTGAACAAGTGATTGGTGAATGGGCGGCATCGTGTCTTTGTGCTGGGCCAGGTCATCAGACCCATCCTATGCCTGTGTAATAGGTCCTGTACATTGTTAAGATTCATTTGTGCGTTTCAATAATTTAAACTGTGTTGTGTTGGCTGTACATAATCATTTTGTATTTACTGCAGCTTAGAAGATCGGTGCTTTCTTCTTGTTTACATTTTGCAACTTGTGGTTCCCAACCATTATGCATCAGATGTGCATCCCAGTAAAATGTATGTCTTATTGCACGAGAATACAAAGAGGATAGTAAGGCGCACATTGAAAAAAAGGTGCTGGACAACAAAAAAATGACGTTCACTTCATCATTAAAAAAACGAAACGGGAGCAAATGTGCGGACATTCGATTTTGTTTCATGTATTGCATGAGAATGTCATATGAGTTTCACAAAAAGTAAAAGACCTGCAAATTGTTTCACGAGAAAATCTGTTATGCTATGGTCGAAAGCGTGATCAGTTCACTAAATGGCTTCAGCGTACTGAACACTTGGTTTAGACAATGCATTTTAGTGCTTTAGCAATGCAGAAAAACTGTATAATGACAACACGCATTTTCCTATTTTCTTCTTTAGCAAACCTATGACAGCTGTGACTTCAGTATGATGACATTACATCATCATAGCATCTGATGATGATGATGATGATGATGATGATGATGACGATGACGGTGCTGAATGGAGCAGGTGAGAAGGAGAGAGAAAAGGAAAACTCACCTTCCTCATCCACCGAGGGCGGCGGTTCCACCACGAGGCCTTCCGACTCATCTGCATTTAGAATGGAAAAGATTTGCAGGGAGACTACAATTATGAGAGTAAGCTGGATTGTCACAATGCAACTTTGGTTGTCAGTGATTTGCACATTGCCCGGCCAGGGAAGGGGGGGGGGGGGGGGGGTTGTGGTGGGTGGAAGGGATTGTGTGGGGGGGTGGGGTGGGGGATGGGGGATGAGGTAGGGGGTTGACATGAACATGAAGATACAGCAAGAGTAGAGTTTGGAAGAGAGGAACTTGGGATGGATAGACAGATTTAGGATTACAAGAGACAACAGGAACAGTGTTTGACAGAGAGAATGTTTTTCATGAAAAAAAGAAAAGAAAAGAAAATGAAAAGATAAGAGACAAAGGATTGAAAGTGTAGCTGAGAGACAGAAGGAGAGTGAGGAGGAGGAGATCAGGTGTGAGGTGTAGATTGTATAGTGGTTTTGATCTGGAAAGGAAAATAACAGTTGAGCCCTTGATTAGAAACAAATAAATGAAGAAAACAACATTTCCCACCACCCACCCCATAGCATCACATCACATCACATCACAGACCCTCACCCCACACAAGATCCCAGCAGTGTCTGCATCAACATACATGGCGGCCATTCAACCCAGTGGCTGATAATTCAAAAATCACCAAAAGAGGGGTAACCACATGAATGAGCCCAGCGCCACAACGAAGGCCACTACATAGTTTCCTTTTTGAGCTGGCTTGCAGTGATCTGTCGGGTCGCTATCAGTCGGGAGCCTCACACACACACACACACACACACACACACACGTAAAATGAAATAGAAATGAAAAGAAAAAAAACAAACAATAAAAGATGCGACCATGCCCCAGAACATACAGACACACACACACACACACAGTCTGTTGAGTTGCTATCAGTCGGGAGCCCCACACACACACCAACCCAACACACACACACACACACACACACACACACACACACACACACACACACACACACACGTAAAATGAAACAGAAAAGAAAAAACAGAAAAAAGAAAACAGATAAAAAACACACACACACCCTAAAAGGGTAGAAATCACACAGCCGTGCTAAAGTCGGCCAGCCCCAGGAGAGGCCCAACCAGACAACCACCAACAGGCACACACATGTTTGGGATGAAACAATTAGGAGCGCCACAGCACAACATGGGTAGATGGTGATGTGTGTGTGTGTGTGTGTGTGTGTGGTGTGGGATGGTGGCATTATTTTTCTTCTTTTGTTGAAACTTTATTTTTCTTTTCATTTCTACTTCCTTTTCTGCGTGTGTGTGTGTGTATGTGTGTGTGTGTGTGTCTGTGTGTGTGTGCGCGTGTATGTGTGTGCGTGTCTATCTGGTGTGGGATGGTGGCATTATTTATTCCTTTTTTGTTGAAACCTTATTTTTCGTTTCATTTCTATTTCGTTTTACACGTTTTACATTTTGTGTGTGTGTGTGTGTTTTTTGGTCCTGCTTTGTTTTGTTTGTTTTAGCTGGGAGTGGGGATTGGGAAAGATGCTGGCCGTAGCCAGGGAGAGGAAAACCCCAAAGCCGCAGGTGTGGTTAACCTCATGGAGGGGTCACGTCCTGCCAACTGAAGAGGGATAAGCCACCCTGGGGACCCGAGGCCTGGCAGAGCAAGCGCGGGCTGAGTAAGAGGGGGTCCTGGACCACTTCCCTCAACCCAGCACACACACACACACACACACACACACACACACACACACATACATAGACATGCATGCACACACACACACACACACACACACACACGCTCGCATGGACACACACATACACACACATATACAGACACACACGGACACACACACTCACACACACCCACACACACACACACACAAACCGCCTACCCCCCCGGCAGCAGGACTGTACAGGAGAATAAAAGGAGTAGTGCAATGGAAACGTTCCGGAACATTCTGACCTTACAGTCCCACTGGAGAGGCTCGTGACGACCATGAACACCTCCACGGTCTCTACCCACAATCCCATTTTTTTCCTCCTGCCGTCCTCGTGACGATTTAACATTGGCCCGAGCTAGACGTAAACTACAGGCGTGCTCGGGGAGAAGCAACATTCAGCATAGCTGGTCCACCATGAACGGGGCGTATGGCGTAAGCGACTCGACTTCCATTTGTTCCCAGCTCTTTACGGCCCCGGTGTTTATGGAACAGACGAGCGCCCTCCCATGCATGGGGAGCAGGCCACCTATGAAGGGAGGGGTATCTCTGGGTCTCGGCATAAGCAAAATATTGATTCTCCAGCAGCTATTTCCAGAGCCAGGATACCACAAATCTAAAGTTTATTCCCCCTTCTAGCCTGTTTAGCTAGCCAATTTAGGGAGAACCGCAATCACTCACTGGGTAGTGCAATTGCCATCACGACAGCAACAATCGCTGATCTATGGATAATGACTTGGCCGGGTTTAGGCAGCATGCATGCTTTGAGATAAATATATACACAGATATACAGAAATATAAATGTCATGATTCTTGGTGGATTCACAGCATTGTGCTGTAATCAGAATTTACTAACTGTTTATGCTACAATTAGAAGATCTTTGTTGGCCATAAAATGCTAAATGGAATGTCAATGATATGTTTGTATGCAAACACTAACATAGTATGCTCTCTCTCTCTCTCTCTCTCTTTCTTTCTCTGTCTCTCACACACACATAACACACACACACACACACACACACACACACACACACACACACACACACACACAGACGCTACGACACACACAGAGACTTCTTCTAGCCCTCTGAGACAGTGAACCAAAATGTGCTTCACTTCTTTGGGAAGTCATCATTATTAGAGAAAACCAAAACAACATTTAGCAAGCAAAAATTTCCCAATTGCTTTTCTTGAGACATAGTCATCAGCCTGTGGGAAGATGTTAGTTAGTTAGCAAGTTAGCTGGGCTCTCCTTGTGCGCCTAATATTTATCTGTGGTGAAAAAGACAAAGGCTTTTGTTAGTGCACCCACATCTAACTCACGACCTCAGGCACTTTAGACCTATCGGCTATCAGTGGGGTAACACCACTGTGACTGACAAGGACAAGCTGAAACAGCTGACCACAGGATACAGGGATGCAAGCACACACACACACACACACACACACACATACACACAGGCGTGCACGCCCAAACACACACACACGCAGGCACACACACGCGCACACACATGCGTGCATGCTAGCGTGCACGCACGCGCACACACACGCACGTGCACACACACACACACACACACACACACACATACTTTAGGTCATCGTAGGTCACACAAGGAGAAGGAAAGGTATCACTGATTACCACCGATAAAATAGAAATGTGTCTTTGAAGAGAAGATATTTACCTCCTTTCGCTGGCTCTCGAGGGTTGACCTCAGGTTTCGACCCTGCGAATGACAACCCGTTATTAGCAAATCTCCCTCAATGACCCCCACAATGAGCCCCACAACCGAGTCAGCAAAGGATGTGCTGAGCTCTACAAGCCCATTCAGCACAAGGTTTCAATGTGCTACATTCTTGCCTGTGAGGGGTATATTAAAGACATGTGGATTAGAAAAGAGCATTCCTGCGTGCCCTTGAGAATAAATGAGCAATCACATGATTTTGCTAAGCAGCCGGCGTAGCTGTGGCTTAATGCCACAGTCACACTAGCTGCATTGCAATGAACCCTCAGGGCTCTGCATCTCGTGAACTCATCGCGGCTGCAAACAATAATGTCATCAAACGGGCCCAGCTCTTTTTTATTTTTATTTTATTATTTTTTTACCGCAAGCGCGCACTAGTGCTAGCGGCAGTCCTCGGCAGAGACGCAAGATCGCGCCCGAGGCATGCGCCGCTTCCAGCGACACCCTTTCAACTGCGACCACTTCAGTCGGCGACAGTCGGAGAGCTCGGGGCCGAGCCAGCGCACAGGCCATGTGGCTTCGATTATTAGGTTGTTTGGCAACCGCAGCTGCCCGGGAACATGAGTAAACTCTGCAAGGGGTTTTCGCCCCGTTGCCCAATGCTACTACAATGTTCCTCCTATTTTTCCCCGCTAGCAGCAAATAATTTAACAAGGACGGACTTAGGATTCACAACTCATTAAGTAACTTTGATAGACTGTGGTCTGACTTTTCCCCCGATAAACATATTTTAACATACGAAAAACACCAAATGGTGGATCATGCATTGCCCGGCAGGTGTGGTAAACCATAAAATGCTGAAGAATATAACTTGACATCCGCCAGATCTGCAGATCTGTATGCACTGGTGCACACTTAAAGTTGCAGAATTAAAATGTGAATATGAACCCAATGTGGATTGTGTTAACGTATGCTTACTATATATATATCCTACACTATAGTGAAGTTATCAGCAAGTGAGCAACAATGAAAGTGAATCATTTCCATTTTCAATCTGTAAGTCTGTCCACATTGGCACTGGACTAGGAGAATGAAACTGTATTGACGTTTTTGAATCGAAGAGTGGATAAATGGTCTGTCTCTGATTTTTTCTTGGGTCACTTGCTCTCTCCCAGTCGAATTGTTAATACCTTTAAGCCTTTAAACAGGAACACAGATACAATGGTTGTAATGTGGACAGAAATGATGCCTAATGTGCTGTGACAAGAACAGCTTGCAGTCAGACCATGGTGTCAGGAACTGAGTACATTTGTTCCGTGTTGTTTTTTGTTTGCTTACCCATGCACCCATGTACGATTTACTGTAACGGTTATACATGTTACTGTCGGAAAGTAGGGACTAATTCGTAGGTGTGTGTATATAGAAAACTAAATGCATTTCTAAAGAATGCCTCACAATCAAATTAAACGAAGCTGTGGTATAAACATGTTTATTTGTCTGTACATTATGTCTTATTTAACATCTCCTTACCCTGGCAACGAGGCTTCTTATTGGCCACCGCAGAGCCGCTGATTGGCCGTCCATTAGGAGTGACACACCAGCAGTAGCCTGTGTAGCTGTGGCACTGCACCTATATGCACCAATCAACACACAGCACTGAGTTAGGGAGGCCAGTCTATGATATGCAAACTATCTATATTACATCTAGTTTCTAGAGACTATTCCATATGTCACTTAAAAATCATGTATTGTCCAAGCATACAAGCGTAATAAAATAATTCAGAATAAAATAACAAACTAACAAAATAAAATAAAATAAAATAAAATAAAATAAATAAATAAATAAATAAATAAATAAATAAAATTGCATTAAATGACAAGGATTTGCATCACAGAAGGCCATTGTGCCAGGGCAAGATCAGATTACTTCTTATCTGGGCAGTGCTTCATAATGCCCCCTTACCTCGCTGTACGTGCCATCTGGATTGCATACAGGTACAAAGACTTGTGGGAAGAGCTTCTTGGCCTGCTGCTCTGTGTACTTCTTCTCGGCCACGCATCTTGATGCATCTGCAAATGATGGCAAGGCAGAGGGTCAGCTCCAGGTTAAGTGTAGCATGCCAGTGGAAATTAAGCATCCTTCAGCGGTCGCTAAAGCAAACTTTTCTCAAGGCTCTGGCCTCAGCCAGGGATTTACTTCAGTCTTAGAAGGTAATTTGACGGATCTATCCAAAGTGACTAAGTCTAGGGTCTCTTTACTCACTGGGTATGTCGAAAAGGGACTTTTGCGTCAAACTAAATGCTGCTTCAGCCTCCACAACTCTCAGTGTTACTTCTGAACATGCCATTCATCTTCATTTACATGGAACATATAATTAACCTCATCTCTCGGTGAAGGCAGCTGTTTTAGACAGCTCCACCGCTGCGCAGTGCTCATCAAAGTGGCCCGATCACTTGATCCAGTACAAAGTGGACTTTTAGGCACGTAGACCGCAAGCAAAGCACTGATGAACGCGGCTCTGAATCACAGAACGTTGCGGTGGAACAGCACGAGGCATGAGGAGGAAAGAAAGTGACAGGGAAACGGAAAGAGGTTCATTTTTAGCAGCTCGGTCTGTGAGAAGTGCACGGAGAATGGAAGGAGTAGTGGGTGGGGGTGGGGGTGGGGGTAGGGGTGGGGGTGAAGGGGTGAAGGGGTGAAGGGGTGGGGTGGGGAGGGGAGGGGGCAAAATCATCCAAGATATTTCGGAAGCGGCGGCCCGTGCATGCGGCCTGGGAAGGGAACCAACATCCCGATCTTATTAGGGCTTGCCATGCACCAGTCCAGCGGTCGCGTGGTAAAGCCATCAAGGAGCTCGAGCACACACACACACTCGCGCACACACACACAGTCATGCAAGAATGTTCCAGAAAGTCTCGGAGAAAGAGCTGATGCACGGAGGAAAAAAAAAGGAGGAAGAGGAAAAACGGACTTTTGTTTTAAATCTCTCGACTGGCACACTCCTCGTTTTACTCTCGTGGCAACAAGCCCCGCCCACCGGTCCCCCCAGCCCCACCAGCCCAACCCTTCGCCCCCTCCCCCTCCCCCACCCCCCTTACTCCACATTTCATAGAAATGAAACGTTTGGAATCTGAGCTTCTAGTCTTTCTCAGAGACAGTGTCCTCATTTGCTGTCTCTGTCTCCCTCTCTCCCATGTTGACGGATATTGGCCACTCTCTCCTCTGCCCCTTTCTATTTACTCTACAGGAATGCCTGACGCAGAATGATAGGCCAGGCTAGCTGGATGGTGGACGTCTGCGCTCTGACTGTCTGTCTATGACACACAGGCCACAAAACTGTGCTTCGTTTGCGGCCGAATGCAATTCGTACAGTGACGCACTACATGCTGCCGCTTTTTCTCCGCCGGGGCCGATTTCTATAACAGTCGCAGGGGCTGGTGAGGTAGCCAGGGCGCTGTGCCACCGTCCAGAGGCTAAGAGGAAGCAGAGCAGAGCAGAGCTGCAGCAGAGCTGAGCAGGGGAGCGGCAAGGGCTGGTTTCTGTCACCCTCCCCGCCTGGTGCCAGACTGGAGAAGGGGCCTGCACACACATGGCCGGACAGATGGGCAGCAAAGAAGCTACACAGAGCTAGGGGGTGGGGAAGACACTCAAGCCCTCCCTGGAAAAAATGAAGAAGAAGAAGAAGAAAATGATGATGAAGAAGAAGAAGAAGAAAAGAAGAAGAAACAGATGAAGAAAACAGAAGAAGAAGAAGAACAACAACAACAACAAGAACAAGGACAAGAAAAGAGAGAAGAAACAGATGAAGAAAAAGAAAAAGAGGAAACGAAAAAGCAGATGAAAAGTAAAGTAAAGTAAAGAAGGAACAGAAGAAGAAGATGAAGAAAAGGAGAAACAGGTGAAGAAGAAGAAGAAGAAGAAGAAGAAGAAGCTGATGATGATGAAGAGGAAGAAGACAAAGAAGAAGAAAAGAAGAAGAAACAGATGAAGAAGAAGAGGAAAAGAAAAAGCAGATGAAAAAAAGAAGAGTAGAAGGAAGTGTCTGGAAGGAAGAACTAAAGAAGAAACAGAAGAAGAAGAAGAAGGAAAGAAGAAGAAACAGATGAAGAAAAAGAAGAAGATGAGGAAAAAAGAAGAAAAAGAGGAAGAAGTAAAGAAGGAACAGAAGTAGAAGAGTAAGAAGAAGATGAAGAGGAAGAAGAAGAAGAATAAAAGAAGAAGAAACAGATAAAAAAACAACAAACGAAGAAGAAGAAGAAGAACAACAACAACAACAACAACAAAAAAGAGAGAAGAAACAGATGAAGAAAAAGAAGAAGAAGAAGACGAAAAGAAAAAGCAGATGAAAAAAAGAAGAAAAAGAGGAAGTAAAGAAGGAACAGAAGAAGAAGATAAAGAGGAAGAAGATGAAGAAAAGAAGAAACAGGTGAAGAAGAAGAAGAGGAGGAAGAAGGAGAAGAGGAAGACGAAATAACAGGAGTGGAGGAAGAAGAAAAACAGAATTCTTCTCCTGCTGCACTGCATGCAAGGTTCCAACCAGAGACACACGTCTGGAAAAACTGACAGCTGAATCATCTGCCCTCGGCCTTGGCACGAGCGAACGTGTTGCCCGCCACTGCCTCTGTGTCAGAGCGTGAGGAGGCCATCTCTGTCTGCTCTGGCATGCCTGCCAGTGTGCTAACTTTGGATCTTTCTTACCTCATCGGCCTCCTTTAATACCTCTCTTGCCCCCGGGGAAAATGTAAAAGGGCCATCATGCCATCATGGGTCTTGTTCTAATTTGGTTTTATAGTGACGAGATCTCAATTCTATTTTTTCTTCTCCTTCCATTTTCTATCTCTACTCTGTCTCACTAGATGTTCTCTCTCCTTCTCTCTCTTTTTCCCTCTCTCTCTCTCTCTCTCTCTCTCTTACTTTCGCTCCCTCTCCATCTCTTGCACCCTCTCTGATGTACTATTCACGCGAATAAGAATAAGGCATTGTCCTTTGTTGCTGAATGATGAACTGACAGAGCTGGAAGTTAAAGAGAGGGAGAGGGGGGTGATGGAGGGGGTAAGGGTGGAGGGGGGGGGTCAACACAAGGCGCCCTCTTGCCACAGCCAACACAATGCTGCGGTCTGTGAGCTTCTCAACCTCCTAGCACACCAGTTGCCCTCCGCACCTCCCTCCCAGCACAACTTTCCTTTCGATATGAATATATCTCTATTCCTCCTTTCTCCTTCTCTTTCTCTTTCTCTGTCACTCTCTCGCTCCCTCATTCTCTCTCTCTCTCTCTCTCTCCTTTTCTCTCTTTAAGGTTCAGTAGAAAACGGTTCAAAAACAGTGCAAAAAAATGACTACACCGCAGTCACAGTCATATCCTGCGAACTAATATATGAACCTTGCAATCCACACGGGAAGACAATGTATCACTTGTCAGATGCATATCAACAGTGGCTGCCAGCACAGTAAGCTGTAACCCTAACAAAGTCAGTGGATGCTAACCTCCATCAGCTCCGAGAGTGGGGCCAAAGCAAGCAACCACAGAAGAGCATGTGGCTCATCAAACCTATGATCATAACATAAAACACCCAGGCATGATTTATCAGCCCAAATATTTATCTGTAAAGGAATCCTTTTTGTTAGATGGTGTTGGAGGAAGAAGTGCAAAGTCAAGGGAAAAGACTGCTTTCTATTTTTTCCTCTCCCACTCTCTCTCTCTCTCTCTCTCTCGAAGTATCTCCTCTCTCTGTCCAAATGGCCCTGGCCCCTCGGGTTGACAAGCTAGCCCGCAACAGCATCAATTATCCGACAATGAATTTAACCCCAGAAGTCGCTGGTGTTACCCGGAGCGCAGCGGGGCATGGGGGGCACAGCTGAAGCGTGACTCGTGACCTGACCTTTGCACGGCCCTCGGATGACCTCAAGCTGGGGGTCGCGGCACTTCGCACGGAGGAACTCGCAGCGGGACGTGAACGTCCGCCCGTCAGAGGCACACAGGGGCTTCCGCTGAGCTCCGGAACAATCCATGTTGCACTCCTTGTCCTGTTCCACTCGTAAAAACTGAGACAAGAAAGAGAGAGAGAAAGAAGGAAGGAGGGAGGGAGGTAGAGAGAGAAAGAGATGGAGTATGAAAGAGTGAGAGAGGGAGGCAAGGACAGAGATTAGAGGATTAAAAGAAAGGTTCATGACAGGATTTCTATTCAAATTTTATTTCATTTTTTCTGCACACAGAGGTAGTATGACAGAAAACTTTCCCGAAACATTTACAAACTCATTGAGAACTCTGACTGTGCCATCAAAATAGGAGATGTTTACAAACGCGAAAAGAAAAGACCTTTACATAAGAGGCGATAAGAGTGAGTCATTATGACGGACAGTGATTCAATAACTTTTTGTTTTCATTGGAAGCCCTCCTCCTCCTCCTCCTCCTCCTCCCCCCCCCCCTGCTCTAAGCTGTGCATTGTCAGTGCACAAATAAGCCTCTGCTTCCTGGACAGACGAGACGAACACACAAACACACTGACTGTACTCTACTCTGCGCGGCGAAAACCACAGCCTGAAAGGGCCTGGTGTTGAATTGGACTAGTCTGAGTCAGTGCTGCTTGGGAGCAATGCTGGGGGAGCGTCCCTGTCAGTCAACGGGCGGCCATGCTGCGTCTTGTCTCAGTATGTGTGTGTGTATGTTTTCAGAGAGAGAGTAAGGGCTCATTCACACCGACTTGAGCGTGTACAGCACGTAACCGTGTACAATATGTGTGTATAGTGACAGAATCCGCTCAGATCACGCGTGCGGTGTGAATAGTCTAATTTGTTAACATGCATTCTAAATGAATACGGACAGAAAATGGGCATGCAACGTGTACGGAAAGTGTTTGGTGTGAATGAGCCCTAAGAGAGAGAAAGAGAGTGTGTG
>CM050204.1:11535000-11555000 GCA_027475355.1 Coilia nasus | reverse complement strand
CTCTCCCTCACACACACACACACTTTCTCTCTCTCTCTCTCTCTCTCTCTCTCACTCACACACACGCACACACACACACAAGAAACAGCCTCAAAGCAAAGCAGCATGCGTGTGTCTAGAGAAGGAGAGCATGAGGGCTTCAGATGTTCTGCTAAAAAGCGGAAGTCAACATATGCCTGTCAAAGCCCCACAATGCCCTCACAATGGCCTCCGTCCTTCTTTTTCTCTCCCGACGTCCTGTTTGTATGTCCCGCATTTATCGGGATCCATAATGGATGACAAAAGTGCATTAATCCACTCCAGACACCCCCCGCCCTCCTCGCACAAAAATACGACTTACAACTTTACGTGCACTTGTTCACCCCCACCGTCCGACTTCCTCTTCTGCCCACTTTATTTCAGAGCGCTCCGCTCTTGAATGCATGAATATTAACATCCCAATGAAAGGCTGTCATTTTGCTGGCCGGGGCGACGGGTGCGTTGGGAGGTCTGGGACTCCCCCCCCCCCCCCCCCCACCACCACCATCACCCCCCACCCCCATCCCCATCCCCGTACTCCCACCCTTACACCCACCACACACACGCACCACACACACACACACACACACACACACACACACACACACACAGACACATACCACCCCCACCTCCCATCTCTCTCTCTCTCTCTTCTCTCTCCCTGCAGGCGTCTGCTGTGGCCTCCCCAATGCCTCTGCTCCTGACTGACAGTCCCCCGTCGTCTCGGGTCAGTGAACTCTGACACCCCCCCTCTTTACCCCCCCCACCCAACCAACCTCCTCGTACCCCCTTTAGCCTTCCCATCATCCCCTCCTCAGTAACATCTTTAATTTGGGTTGGTGGGCCTGCAGCTGTGAATCCCCCCCACACACACAGACAGATACACATGCACACACACACACACACACCCCATCCCTGCCTCTGAGCCTCTTCTTCTTCTTCTTCTTTTCACGGTTCTCCCGGCCGACGGAGTACGCGGGAAGCATGAAAAGGAGAAAAACAGCTTGTGCGTCAGTCCGTGCCCCTGTGGCTGCGAACTAGGCCAGCCAAGATCATCTCCAATCATGGTCAGTGCTGTCCAGCCATCCGCCGCGGTAGGGCTGTCCGCCCACCGCCAAGGCCAGGACTTCGGCTGAAATAAAAGCCGTTCCGGGGGGGGTTGTTGGTGTTGGTCTGGGAAGACCATGCCACTGTGACAGCTTAGACAGAAGACTTTCTTTGCAAAACTGAGGACTCCCAACACTACAAGTGTTCAGAAGCAAAAAGCAACATGTTCAACTTGCTTTGAACTTTGCTGACTGAAACTTTGTTTTCAAATCAAGGCAGATCAGTGGGAGAGCTGAACGGCGCTGGTTGGGGAATAAATAGCGGTGGTGTGGCGTTGTAAGAAGATTAGTACTCTGGCTATGTAAAACTGTAAAAGGAGTTAGAGTTCCCCATGTTGAACTGTTAGGCATTTCCCAAGAACAAAATGCTCCTTTGTGTCAGTCATTCTGAGACTGCTTTAACTGCACATAGCCCAACCACTGTCCACACTTCTCTTAGCCCCCCCATGAGAACCAAGTGCTATTAAGTACTGACCCACTGAAACACTCCTAATCCTAGCAAAGGGCCCTAAATAGAATAAGGACACAGCAGTTACACAAGAAGCTGAAGTAGAAACAGAAATCTCTGTAGGAATGTTCTAGAAATAGTAACCCAGAAATAAAATCCAATCCAATAAAAGTGTCATGGAAGTCTAATGTAAGGAAAATATTATTCGAATATCTAATCTATATTAGATTATATGTTAGAAATACTACATATCTATATCTATAATATACATTTTATATCTAAACCATGGTAGACTAAATTTTAAGAATTGTAAATTATCCCAGTGATTAGTACTGAGTGGCCTCCTGTGCATACTGACTGCTGGTGCCTGGTTCAGGCTTTTCCCCTGAGCGAGAGGTTTGGCGTGCGGTGATGGATAGGGGTGGGTGGACGGCTGAGGCCGACGCAGAAACCTCTCCTCTGACATCTCACTCTGGAGAACCCATCCCCATCCCCATCCCCAGCCCCATCCCCATCCCCAGCCCAAGCCCCAGCCCCAGCCCCAGCCCACACAGCAGCCAGCCTCATGGGGGGTGGAGAGGCACGGAGGTGGCAGTGATGGATGGTCCCCTGCACCACCACGACCACCACCACCTCCTCCACCTCCGCCTTGACTTATGACTCAGGGCCCGAAAGGGAACCCACGCAGGGGAAGACGAAGACCCAAAGGGAGGTTAAAAAAGGGCTGCTTGTCGAGGCTTGAATCCATGTTGTTTTTTCCCTTTCTTTCGCTTCTGAGTCCCCACAGCTGTCTTTGTCTTGTTCTCTGTGTCTATTCCCGCCGCGAATGAAAGAAGAAAGAGGAAGGGGAAAAAAAACGAGTGTTGCACCAGCTAAAACAAAACAATTATAAGGACTTAAGCCCGTCAACTAAAGGGAGCGAGAGAGAGGGAAAGGGGAAAAGGGAAAGGGGGGGTTGGAGAGGGGTGTGGGAGAGAGTGAGAGACGGAGAGAAATCTGACAGTTTTTTTTCAGGACCCACCAGCGTACAAATCAAATCCTATTACCCCCTCCCGGGACTCAGACACTGAGGGCCTGAATAGAGGCTTCTGAAGGCGAGGCTCCAGCTGGGAGCACATTGTGCCATATTGAGGGCCATAGGGTCTGGGGCCCCCCGCTCCCGCGGCCCTCGAGGGGCCCCCCTCACACACCACGGGCCCGATGGGGGCCCTGGCCGAGAGCGGCTCCGTAAATGTGTTAAACTGGCTCGGCGGGAGCTTCCTTCAGGAACGCCGGGATTTGCTGGGAATCATTAGTTTCCAGCATGGTGGAAAAGAGGGAAAAAAGTGACAGCTTTTAAGCAGGCTATTAACTCAATCAAAGGCGAAGGCGTTTAATTGCTGTGAAAGATGTAAGAAAGGAGGGGCGGGGAGAGGAGGAAGAAAAGAAAAGGTTTCTGTGAAAGGGCCAGTGGTAGTCATGTGAAAAGGGTACGGTTGAAAAACAAAAAGATCCCTTTTTTCCCTGCCATGCAGGTGCATGGTTTTATGTAAGCGTGGGGCTACGTTCAACATAAAGGGCAGGTCATGTGCAACCAACTTGGATGTTTTCGATTTTCATTATTTTTTTTGCCTTGGTATACCTAGATAAAAGCCAAAGCTCCTTTATGACGTCTTTCACGTCTTTTTTGTTTCTGCGTCACCTCTATTAAACATCAACCCAGCTCTCATGGAATATCACTCAGAGTAAAAAAAGGAACAAAAAATGCTTAGTGCTACATTTCCTTTCGGTCTTCTGGACCAAACAATGGGGGCCAAGGTTTGTGTAGAGTCAGATTTGCCTCTGCCACACTGACATCACGACCACATCCTCTGCTGTTTCGTGGATCAAAACTAATTTAAAAATCCAAGCGGGGCATGTCTTCGTTTTCCCCCTTTTGCTCTGCAGCTGACCTGGAATGGCTCTCGGCGACCATGAGGTGGATAGATCGGCTTCGTCTGGCCAGCCTTGAGTCACGAGATATAATTGTAGGTTTCGAGGACCAAAAAACACAATTGGTCATCGCTAATGCGGTAGGGTTTTGGGGCAGGTTAACATGAGAGCCTCTGGGTTGCAGTGTGCAGTGGCACTTGATACTCTTTTTGTCTAAGGAGCACTAAGGCTCATGGAAAAAGGCCTATTTGTTTATATGCATGGACATGAACTGGTGAGGTGGAACTGTGTGTGTGTGTGTGTGTGTGTGTGTGTGTGTGTGTGTGTGTGTGTGTGTGTGTGTGTGTGTGTGTGTGTGTGTGTGTGATGGTGCCTCCCTTCCTGGGCATGCATATGTGTGAGCCTGAGCATGAGTTTGTATGTGCAAGAGTGTGTGTGTGTGTGAGAGAGAGAGAGGGGGCGAGAGAGAACGAGAATGAGAGAGAGAGAGAGTCTGTGCACAAGTGCATAAGTGTGTTGTGTGTGAGTGTGCACGTGCATGAATGTGCATAAGTGTGAGTGTCTGTGTGTAGGTGTGTGTGTCTGTCTTTGTGTGTGTGTGTGTGTGTGTCTGTGTGCATGTGTATGTCTCTACGTCTGTGTAAGTGCGTGTGTGTGTGTCTGCAGTGTGATTGCCGATTGCAGATGTGAGCCTGCACAATGCAACACTTCCTCCCCACATTCCACAGGGCTCTGGGCAGACGGGAGTGCGGCTCCCTGACCCCTCCACCTCTGGGTTAACAACCCGCAGCCATTTGTTTCCATTTGGATATTGAGGCATCCTCGCATCGCCCATAAATAATGACGCCAGAGGGCGCGCCCCCGCCCAACAGCCACCCTACCCTACCCTACCCCACCCCACCCCACTCCACCCCTACCCCCCTCCGTCATCTAAATCACCAGGGCCAACGCTGTGACACTGTCCGCATTCCTTTGGCCTGGCCTGGCCCGGCCTGCTCCACCACTAGCCCCTGGTGGCTAACCTCTCAGGGCTGCCGTTCACACCAGGGGTGATGTGCTGGTGGTGCGCGGGTGAGTGGCACAGCTCATGGGACTAACTATAACTATCAGTCTGCAATAGCACTGACGCTACACAGAGATGCCCCAGAAGGGAGTGGGGCGGTTGTCTTGGGAGTGGGGGTGGGGGTGGTGGTGGATGCATCACCCCCATAGGGCCGGGCCGCCAGGAAAGACAAACGGTGGCAGGCCAGGCTCTTCCACATAGAGAGAGAGAGAGAGAGAGAGAGAGAGAGAGAGAGAGAGAGAGAGAGAGTGAGAGAGACTAGAGTCTATGGATGCCATAACTTTAACCTCCCAGTCGTCTGACTGTCAGGAGAAGCTAGGAGCCCTGCCTGCCCGTGTGCTCTGCCTTAGCCCCAGCAGTAAACAGTAACATCTGTGCCAAACTCCACTCGCAGCGTCAGTGCTTGCAGGTACCCCACAAAAACCGCACCATTGTCAGGCCTCATTTCATGGCCCCATAGTTGGCTGCCGGAGCTTGCGCTGCAGTGCTTGGCCCAACGAGGGGAAATCCTGGCAAGGGGAAGAGGTTCCTGCCATGCCACTAACGACCCCATCATCGCCGTCGGAGAGGGTGAGAAGAGACAGACCCAGATCCACTGAGCCAGAACACACAGACAGACAGACAGACAGACAGACAGACACACACACACACAGACAGACAGACAGGCAGAGCCGGTCCTGAGACATTGCCCGCATTTCTGCAAAGGAGCAGCAGACGACCGGCACGGACACCAGACCAGGGCTGTTTTTTTTAGGGGGGGGTGGGGTGATGGTGATGGTGGGGAAGTCTATCAGAGCAGACAGCTAAAAGGACAGCTGACCAGACCCAAGAGATAGGTGAAAAAAACAGTCCAAACATTCCAGTAAAACGCCTAAATATTCTAGCAGACACGTACATTTGACTGGATATGTTCATGGCTAGGAGTTTGTCATTTGCCATGACACCTGATGGAATGAGCAAACTCATACAGACAGGTCATTCTAAAAACAGAAAATAAAGCCAGGCAGCACACTGAAACTCTGTCACCACATGAGTGAACCTCGATGACATTTTTTTTTTTGTAGATATTTGAAATGCCTGTACAATTTGAAAAACAAAATTGCTCTCTGTCCTCAGCTAAGGTGCTGCATACCTCTCGAAATGAGCTGAGCAGAATTTGAACAAACAAAAAAAAAGTTGTGAGATACTTAGAATCTGGCAATGGCGCTTAACTTGCCCAATTAAAGTTACCTGAGTCATACTCAAATATTGACTGTTGTGACCCTTTGGGTCAGAAAATGGACTGTTCCCACAATGTCAATCATCTACAAAACTATTTGGCAGGCACATAGTGTGATATTGGCCTTATGTAAATCCCTTGGCAGACCAACTCTCCAAAGCGCTCTCTGTTGGACCTGGCTGGCAGCTGCCTCATTCCCCCCTTTGCGAGCCAGCCAGCTCAGGCCCAATTCTTGTGGCCAAGTAGGCACAGGCTCTCTCTCGTCTAGGTGCAACTTTTTTGTACAGGAAATATCTACATGCTCTACGACACATATTCCCAAATCTACCTGCCATTTCTGTCCTGTTCTGTCCTTTCAGTTTTTTTTTTGAGGGGGTGGAGAAACGCAATTAAAGCTGATGTTAAATAACGATAATGGATGAGAGATTTTGAAGAATATGGTCATGACTGAAATGGCGCATTAGAAAAGGATGTGTTGGATTGCTAATCAAATACCAGCTTGGGTGGTGCCTGCAAACTCTCTCAGTCAGTAAACTTCAAATGTCGTATATTATAATAATCTATGTGCGGAAATACAAAGGCAACTTCTACCTTTCAGGGGTTTTCTTAGCTAATCAATCCAAATTGTATATTTCCGACCTACCTGAATACAACTTGCAGAGAAAAAAATATGAGACAATAGTACAATCACTAAACTATGCCACATGCTATTCCCGACAGATGTGTTCCGAAGAGCTTTGCATGTTTTCATGACATGGTCTGCTGATAGATCTTTGTGCTAAATTTTAATTACTCAAATACGTTTTCTTTTTTGCAAACTAGGATCCATTCGATTCCAACAGGTTCATTGCAGCCTTTCCTCCAGGGAGCTTTGGACAAATGTTTCCGAATCTCAATACATATAAAGGGACTAATATATTACTTATATGCTCTCATACATACAATAACAACTAAATTATACTTTTAATAACATAATTCTTCAGCAAACACAAATTGTACAGTAAAATTATGTACGTGACTCACCAATGTGTAATACGTATAGCCTATATAGACTATAGAATATTATTCCTACCGTGAGGGCGGAAAATTTCTGCGAGCGTCCAGCGCACAGGAGGCAGGACAGGACCAGTAGTAACAGGGAGCGCATCCTGAATGTTCCCCTTCTTCAAGTTGTATGCAGTCCGAAAACTTTGTCACAATCCAAACTGTCACCGCGCTTGATCCCTTTCTCTCAGAATCTGTCTGTCTCCAATGCCAAAATAAGTGTAACTGCTCCGCTGGAAATGTAAAAATGCAAAAATAACTGACAAAAGACCTTTGCTTGTAACTGGTACACACATTCGCGTCAACGGTTCAGTGTTGTTCCAAAGCTCTCATATAGCCTACACAACACGTAAATCCGCTCCACTCTTCCCTAGTATTTCCCTTGCGCGATGTATCCCCGTGCAAGACTCTCTTGAACCCCTGTCCCGAGTGTCTTATTGGCTCCCCCTCTTCTTGCTATATTCTTCTGCTTCGCGCTCCACACCCCTCCCCTTCGCATTTGTCAGACCCAGATCTCTTATCGGATGCAGGCAGTGCCAAGCCAGCAGGTAGGTAGGTAGGTAAGTTTTGAAGGAATCTTTTGGCTGCTGGTAGCTAACGCAAAACAAAACCTGCTATTCCTTCTGTCAGAAACAGAGCTTCTGTCTTTTTTAGCTGACTTTTTTCATTTTGGTTCTTGGTCAGTAGTTTTCCTATTTAGCCCAATAGTCTTACTTTGAAAGAGGAAACTCGGTCATTTCGACAATACTTACGGCAACATATTTCTGAGTAGATTAGTGTTTTTATTGGTTGGCTGACAAGCTGTGTGTCAAAAAAAGTAGCCTATATTGTGCGACCACACGAACCTCTGGTCCTGCGCATATGCAAAGTAGCGCCTAACGTGTTTTACAGATATTTAACACCTGGTAATTTACCGTGTCACGTCACATACCGTACAGCGGCAATATTCATGCCGACATCAGCAAATGTATATGACTATGGCTAACGACGGCAATTTATAGATCTCCATCTGTCTTCAACTCTCCATGCTGAGCTAATCTATTGTCAACGGTTATTACTAACAATAAATCTGAAATTAAACACAGACGCCCAAGTTAATGAATCAAGACTGCTGATCAGTTTCCTTTAAGAACGCATCTATAAAGACATAATGACCGTTCACTACAGTCCCCCTTACCCTCACAGAAGTAGGCCTACATCACATAAATGGAGAACACCGATGGAAGATGTGCTCAGGTGCAATGAATAGAGTTGTAGTCTTACCTTGGTCTTGGAACTGGAATGCAATGTAGCTGCTGCCATCTGGTGTCCGTTAGTCACACTGCCGAATAAGGCTGCCAAAACTAAAGCTGTGTTGAAGTGTGCTTGTGTTAAGTCGCCAGAGACTAAATAATAATAATAATAATAATAATAATAATAATAATAATAATAATAATAATAATAATAATAATAAGAAGAAGAAGAAGAAGAAGAAGAAGAAGAAGAAGAAGCGAAAAGAATATACCACTTTGACCTTGGGTTAAAAATAACTTCAAACGTTTCAATATTATTGAACTTCTATGTTCTCAATAAAACCTAATTATCATCATTAAACAGTGTTTGAAAATGGGGAATGCGGGAAAAGGTTAGAAAATAAATAAATAAATAAATAAATAAATAAATAAATAAACAAACAAACAAACAAACAAACAAACACTGGCACAATTGCTTCCATCTTTAGAGGGATTAGGCTACATTTAAAATAGATCGAAATCAAATGTTTGCCAAATGCATCACTAACATTTTTGTCAAGACAGTCAATTCAGACCACAACCACAACAAATCTGACCACACTGCAAAGAAAAAAAATCAGCTGAACCCACATTAAACCGAACAGCACATGGTCTTGTGAATGTGGACACCCACCCACAAAAGTGGGTACCAAGAAGATCAGTCCTTTTTTTGTCACAGTCCACTTTGACGGTTATTGATGTTGATTACAGTCCTTGAGCAGGAAAAAAGGAAGAAAAGAAGAAGACACACGCTCTGCACACTCCAATGAACACTTCATCATTCTGGCAACTTGCTAGTGATTATGACGAGCTAACAGCTCACTCAATAGCTCACAAACAACAATGTTTAAGTTTAGATGTTAAAATGTGTAGAGATATTTCATATGATCCCCGCACTTTTGCACTTTTATACAGTAAGAGTTGTTGATATGACACAACAGTCCAGTGCCTGTGGCAGTGGGTTGTGGAGAGACTCTGTGTAGATATGGGTATTTGGAAATTGGTGAACACCCCTGTAAGCCATCTTAAGCCCCAGAACAGAGTTGTAATCATAGACATCCTATATGTACATGTATGTATAGGATGTCTATGGTTGTACCAGCTTGTCAGAAGGCAACACAGGCAACTGCTTGGGTCCCCCAGCTAGGGCTGCTCAATTAATCGAATTCTAATCGTGATAACGATTTCAGGGCCAAACAATCTCAAAACAAATAAAATCGAGGGCAACAATATTTTTGTCCTAATAATTTTCTACTGTTTGTACTGTACATTAGATGTATACATTAGACATTTCTACTGTTTGTAGATTAGACATCAAAGGAGACTTACTAATGTTTACGAAGAAAGGTATTAGGGAAAATCCGAAGGTACAAGAATGTTTTTTCGAAATGTTTTTGAATACATTTTCAATAAATGAAGCATGTTACTGAGGAAAACAAAATAATCGTTTGAATAATCGTGATTCAGATTTTTTCCATAATCGAGCAGCCTTACCCCCAGCCCACTACAGGGCCCTTGAGGGCTGGCAGACCTGAAACTACAGTAGTGGCGATACAGTTTTAATGGAAATTACCAGTTTTTGCTTGGAGCCCCAACATACTCTATAGGACCGCGCAGACACCGCAGATGTCACACCTGAGCTCAGCACAGAGAAATCTGTTTTTTTCTGAAGATAAATTATGGGCTAGTTGGATGCGGTGGTGAGGTTGACAAAAAAATCAAGTAAATTTGTCTACTTAGTTTGCAGTTTATGAATAATTATGAATGTTAATTATGAAGGAAACTTTGCTAATATTAATTAATCAATGTGTGATTCCAGTAATCAAAAACAGATGTAAGCTTTATGACTAGGGGCTGTTTCTGTCCCAGCAAAACACTCTAACTACCCACCCCACTCATCTTTAATTGTAATAACCTTTATTTATGAAGCACTTTTTATACAGAAGATGGAGCTTGATGTGCTTGACAGTTTGTGGAAAAAGATAACAAGAAAAAAAAAATAATTAATTAAATTAAATTTAAATCTTTTTCAGTTATACAGTTCAGCTCTGGTAGTATGGTCGAGGGCAGGGTTCCTCTTCCATCATAGGGACCAAAAACAAAAGCTTTAGTATCATTAAAAAATAATCTGATCTGCTTTGAAGAGAATTATGTAGGGCAGTGGTTTTGTGGTTAAAAAGCCCTCAGATCTTTAACCAGGACATATATCAGGATACCACGTTTTGTACTTTTTTTTGCGAAATATTCAGTGCTAATACTTGAAAACAGACAAATAAACAACCCCTGGAACAAATAATTTAAAGAAGACATGGTGCCTTCCAAGGTGTAGCACCATTTGCATAATACCAGTGCCAGTGTAGTACCACATGTCCTAAAGCATTTTCATCATTGGCAGCAAAGCTATTAATTACACCTTTAACAATTATCACTGAACACACAAATTTCACACTCAGGTGAAGAAAATGAACAACAAGAGGCATGAAGTGGTCAAACATCTTTGCAGCTGTCATACCACCCACCCATATGGCCTAGAGATAAGGATGTCCTTGTGACTGTTTTTCTGTGCATTGAACCACAAGATAAAGTGCTGATAGGTGGGTAGGTAGGTAGCATAATGGCAGAATAACAAACGTAAACATACAATTAGGACTTGCCATGAAGGCTACTTAATGGACATCACTGATTTTTTCAGACTTTAGCCAAGGTTAAAGTCCTTGTCAGGGTCAGGTGGATGACTTATACATGTGCCGAGCAGTGTGCTTAGCTGAAATGAAATCAACTCCTTGACGCATTAACAATCAATTCTAAATGGTAAAGGTAATGTCATGTATGTTATTACCTCCTACTAACATTCAACAGTCACATGAAAGCAATCACTAAATCTGCATTCTATCACCTAAAAAACATTGCTAAACTCAGAGGTCTTATGTCAAAACAAGATCTAGAAAAACTTGTACATGCCTTTATTTCCAGTAGGGTTGATTACTGTAATGGCCTTTTCACAGGCCTTCCTAAAAAGACCATCAAACAGCTTCAACTGATCCAAAATGCAGCAGCAAGGGTTCTTACAAGAACAAAAAGATCTGACCACATTACTCCAGTTTTAAGGTCCCTGCACTGGCTCCCAGTAAGTTATAGAATTGACTTTAAGGCATTGCTTCTTGTGTTTAAGTCATTAAATGGGATGGGACCCAATTACCTATTGGATATGTTTCAGTTATACGCACCAACTCGGTCTCTGAGATCACGTCATAAAAATTTGTTGGTAGAACCTGCTGTTAGAACAAAATGTGGTGAAGCAGCTTTCAGCTGCTATGCTGTAAAGCTCTGGAACCGACTTCCAGAAGACATTAAAAATGCTCCTACTGTTGGCAGTTTCAAGTCTAGACTTAAGACCAAACTGTTTTCAGATGCTTTCTGTTAATGATTTTTACTAAATCTATTTTTTATTTTGTGTGTTTTTTATGCTTTTATATCTTTTATGCTTTTACACTTACTTTATCTTTTATGCCTTTATATATTGTCCTTTGCTTTTATTTTTTTTGTGAAGCACATTGGATTGCCGTTGTGTATGAAATGCGCTATACAAATAAACTTGCCTTGCCTTGCCTTGCCTTGCCTCCGCCAAGGAGGTTATGTTTTCACCCCGGTTGTTTGTCTGTCTCTCTGTTTGTCTGTCATCAACTTAACTTGAAAAGTTATGGATGGATTTCGATGACATTTTCAAGATAGAAAAGGGCTAAGTGAGAAGTTATTAGATTTTGGTGGTGATACGGATCACCATCTGGATCCTGGATTTTTTTAAAGGATTCTTCACCATTGCGAGATAGGGCCAAATTGTTCTCCACAGAACTGTCGCCCTCTTGTGGCCATCTTAAAAGTGATTAGATTTTGGTGGTGGTGACTGAGCTGCCTTGGCGGAGGTCTCTGCTCTCTGAGTGCTTTTTCTAGTATTATTTACTTTACAGCTGATCAAGCAAAGACATATGGCCAATGAACTTGGCAATAACTGGTGGATATGATTAATAACTTGCACTTTACAGTAAGCAGGTGTCAGAGTGTACAGCCGTAGAGTACTTCAAATTAAGGGTCCATCTGAGGATAGAATGAGCTGTACTTCAAACAAATCTAAACGATTATTGCACAGCTCATGACCTGTCAAGATACATCCCATAATCAAAGGTCTCCTATAAAATGTGTATCAGATTAAGTGTTTTTTAAAAACGATATTAACCCATGAAAGTCTGTAAGTTTTAATATATACTGCTATAATGTTTTGTTATATTTTAAATACTGAAGTATTTTTATTTACAATCTGGTGTTTTCTGCTAAACACTGTAACTGTTACGGTAAAATGTAAAATACCATTTGTCTAAAGCTATGTGACTGTAAAAGGGTCTCTGTGCCCTGTAGGTATGTGGTGTCTTTGTGCTGGAGTCTGTAAAGAAACCATGGATGTGTGACCTACAGCCTACCCAACACCAAAACACTCACATATCAAATCTCACCCAAGAATACTTCTTTCCAATATCTCTGAGCCCACTGCCTACCTTAGACATAGCCATTTTGATTTTTGTGGAGGGTGATAGATGTTCTGCAATGCTTCCTGTGTTTATGCTGCAATGAAGCACTTGGCCTATTGGTGGTGTGATTACCAAGGGGACATCTGTGCAGAGAGTAGCTACAATTTCACCTCAACTCAGCTGGTCAGAGAAATGTCATAAGTAGTTTTGTCCACTAGGGGGTAGTATTGATACTACACTGCCTTTGTATTCTGGTAAATTACCTTGCAGGTTCTGTACTTGTTTATGTCATACACTAAAAATACTATTACTACTATTCATATCACTACTACTATTATTACTAAAAGTAATAATAACAATTCTACTATTACTAGTACTACTAATTATAACAACTAGCAATATTACTATTATTATTGTCATTATGCAAGTAGTGTAAGTGTTTCATAGGGTCATTAAAAAGGGTGTGGGTGTCTATGTGTGTGCAGTGGTGTAAATAGAGGACTTGTGCAATACATGGCCACAAGTAAAGCATTCATTCCAAATACATCTTTCTTTTGTACACATTTAGGTTCAGGGTGGCAACAGAGAGACTGATGAAGAGACTGAAGAAAGAGCAAAGACACGCTACATGGTCTCTGATAAAGGTTTATAGAGGCTTCAGAAGTGGACATTCAAAAACATTTTTGCCTTTCTTTTTTTTTTTTCCTGATAAGTTGTGTCCTCGTCATATGCTCCTGTCCAACAAGGTCAAACTTTTATCTAATCCCAAATACCATCATAGTCACACGAGCATCTATTGCATAAATACAAAGCAACAACACAAGTGATGTCCATTAAAACTGCTGGACTAGAAAGGACACACACGGGACGACCAGGAAGGGCTGAAGAACAGTACTGTGATCCATGGCAAGAGAAAAAACAAAACAAAATAGGAGGGGTCTATATCACAGCAAATGTCCCACAAACCTGGGTTAATGATCACTTTGGTTTAAATTAAGTCTTTAAATGACGTACACCCATCACACGAGACAGTTTTTAAAAACCAGTCAAGAAGCAACGTAAGAGAAGACAACAAAACAAAAATACAACCAACGGAACACAAATCAGACGCGTTGGCCACATGTTTGGAGTACTTCTGAAACTGTAAACCACTCGGGTTACATAAAATATATTTCCAAAGTACAACTTTAACTTCCCCAAAGGTTTTAAAGGAGTAATATGTGTTTGCATTGTCAAAAACAGAAACTGATTTAAAAAATACTTTATATGTAATTACAAAGCCAGTGTTTCTGCATACTTCCCTGCACTCTATGAAACCTGTGTCTGTGTATCAGGCAATGTTTCTTATGCATTTATTTACACCGGACCAAATAACAGGCCAGAAAAATGCAAATACAGTGTACAAAACACAAACAAACAAAATCAACAAGCTTCACAGAGTGCACAGGAGTACTAAAAAAACATTTTCTTTGCATTGGCTGTAGGTGTAAACAAACTGCCTTTTTTTGACAAGAGAAACTGCAGATTACACCTTTAGGTGCTTCATAAAAACACGTGGAGCGTGTCTGAAGGACAGAAATGCAACAGACAATCACACAAAGAAACAGTTACCATGGTGATTTACAAGAAATAACATGACCTGCAGGAAATGTGTGAATAACTACAAACAAGAGCTAGGCTCTGAGGCTTTAACGGACACTAGTGTTAAACAGAGCCCAAGACCCCCTCCCCGCCTCCCCCCTCTCTTCAAAGAAATAAAGCACCAGGTTGTAGCATCCACATGAGGTACTTGATAGACACAAACTCAGGTAAACTTTAACAGATGCTTGCAAGCATGTTTCTGTCCTTACAGCAGGCAGGCATCTGTAAAAAATTCTTCAACGAGAACACAAACAAAAAAATCACACACACACACACACACACACACACACACACACACACACACACACACACACACACACACACACACACACACACGCACACGCACATGCACAGACACACATACGTCCATAAAAAGAAAGAAATAAAGAGCAATTTCTTTTTTTTTTCCTCTGAAAACCTCACACAAAACAAATAAAATTTGTTACTGTAAAGTAAACATAAAGGATCAAATATGGATGACTCAGGATGAGTCCGACTAGGTTGAAAAGGTGTCTGTCACCTTTCAAAATTAGATAAATTAATTTTCATTCGTGATGAATAATTCATTTGTAATGAATAAGTGTGATGTGTAATGAAATGAGCACTGTTTCTTACATCCCTACACATCACAATCCACTCAGCCTCTCAGTAGTGTGATGGCCCAATGATGTCATGTACATTTCAGTAACCCTCCCCTTCTAGAAAAGCCAATTATGTTTTGACCTGAAAATGATATAAAATAATTGAAAATGTGCTTTGTAACTGTCCATTATAAACCAGTATAAAGGTTTTTTGTTATCTTGCTTTTGCTTAAAATGCTGGTATAATTTCTTCTTTTTAACAGCCACATGCATTACATTTATGGGTAAAGATTTCACATTGGGGAAAAAAAGAGACGGAAAATTCTAGAAAGTTTGTTAGCATTCATAAACTACAACCCTTTATTGTCAGATCATCCCATATCTCGCCTGTAGCAAAGAAAAATGATTTTGACAGTCTTTTGTTTTGTTGTCTTTCTTTTATTTTAGGATGCTATTTAGGTTGTTTGTGTGAGAGTATGTGTGTGTGTATGTATATGTGTTTCTGTGGAAAGAGAGAGAGGCAGGCTTTTCTGTCTTTGTTGTCGGAAAGAGGGTAGGTGCAGATGCTCTGATCCTACTGCTTTTCCTCGTTATTCGTCTTCATCATCATCGTCATCCTCACCGTCAGAGAGGGTAGGGCAGGGGCGGAGCTGCCGGTAGCCGTCCAACCACTTCTCCAGCATCTGGGTGACGAGCGGGTGGTTGCGGCGCCGGGAGCTCTTCTGCAGTGCCACCAGCACGCCCCCCTCCGTCACACAGCAGTCCAGCCACTCTCTCAGCAAACGTTCCTGCTGCTCCTCGTTCCCCATCTGACACACACACACACACACACACACACACACACACACACACACACACACACACACACACACACACACACACACACACACACACAGACACACACACACACACAGACACACACACACACACACACACACACACAATCAAAGAGATGATAATGTTTACACTGACCAATCAGGACACAGGATTATCTTGACACAGGCTAAAATTGATTGTATGACATTAGTAAAATACGGTAAACAGTACAGTTCATTCAACAAGGGTATGCTCATATGAAATATTTGTATTATTTTTGTTTGTGTCATTAATTAATTTATTTATTGTTATAAAAATGGATACTAAAAAAAAACATAATGCTGCATTGTAACCACCAAGCTCGTAAGAGGTGCACACTATACACTATGTGACTTGGACTTCTTTAATGTCCAATAAACTTAAACAAAATGAAAATTTGTCTTTGACAACAGCATAAAAAAACAACACACAACACGGATCACACTATACATAGTAAATACATAACAATACAAATAAATAGAAGTAAAAATAGACTATAAAATTAGCCCAGTTTGCTCCAGGGAAGAGCTCTAAAATAGATGAGCATGAAATAAAAGAATAAAAAGTCATTTAAGGTCCCTTTAAGACTAGCTGCGTAATAAAATGATCAGGGCAGTTCTTGGTGACAATATGTTACAGACTGTTTGCCTTGTAAGGCAAGTGGCTTTGTCAGGTAAGTGGCTGTGTCACCATCGGAACTGTCTTGGCGTAGTAGCAGAGTAACTGGACTTGAGTACACTGCCCTACAAAGCCAAGAGACAGCAACTGCATAGTTTGTCAAATTGACTGGAAATTGGCTTTATAACAACTCCTTTGTCTTGTGACTAAATCTCTTGCTTCTTCCTATTCAGAATGACCATTAAAAAAGCATCACCACTATTACACCTACTGCATGTCTGACTGGACAGTGTGACACCTTTAAAGGCATTTTGTCAGCTTCTGTGTTCACACAGTTACTGCATGTTGCCTTTGTAGGGCAGTAAAGGAGACCTTTCCAAGCTTTGAGCTCTTAGGGAGTTCTCCAACAGCATTCCAAGCTGAGGAGCAGTTAGGTGACATAGCAACACTAGAGGGTTTTAGAGGACTGGTGCAGAGGTTTGAAGGCCTGGATATACTCGCCGCGCGCGCAAAAGTGGCGTCAAAATGACGTCAGTGCACATCTGGCGCGGTGTTCTCAAGCGCATATTTGCCGTGTCTGCACCTCCGATTTTTTGTAACTTGTGCGCGGCAGCCCCATTGAAAACAATAGACAATGGCTAGTCTGGTTTCAGATCGATCCCGAATGATTCTCGGATGCTCGCACGTCCTGCCAGTCTTCTGCCGCGCAGTCGTTCTGTCAGGAACGACGGACGCACTTTCTGATCCGTCCTGCCGCAGCAGGCGGCTCTTCCGCGGAGAGCCCCCGAATCAAGAGAATTAAGATAAAATTCTCTTTATCCTAATAATCGCTCATTTACCCAAATTTCGGAACGTGAACTAGTGAAACATGTATTTTCCATTGCTACAAATCAGCTAATATTACTGGAAACTCAAGAAATACAAACACTGACTAAAAACTTTTAGGATTTTGTTCAGTTTTATCCACAAACCAACTTAGGTGCAAACCTGCAGTTCGTTTATTAAGCTAACTTTTTGCCTTATCCTATCATCACTCATAAGATCTTATAAAGCTGAAAACACTGTAAATATACACACTGACTCAAACCTTTTTGGATTTATCCAGTTTAATTTCCAAATCATGATGTAAACCTGCAATTCAGTCATGTTTCACTCCTCTGACACGCAAGGTTCCCGAACTACTGTGGCATTTGACACCTCTGACGAGGAGAGGATTGCCGTGTGTGTCGAATGAAGTATATATGGGCGTGCGGCGCTGTGACGTCACTTTTGCGCGCGCACTTCTGCATGCGGCGAGTATACACCTAGCTTGAGTCCAGCCCTGGTTTCTGGTTTTCTGCTTAGGGACCGAGACAGCGCAAGTTGCTTTGGAGGAGTTCCCGAGACAATATGCTATTTTGACGACGGGAAAAGTGAACATTGCGCCTGACGCATGGTTAAAAAGGGTTGGTCCTAAGTTA
Source organism: Coilia nasus (assembly GCA_027475355.1). Classification (NCBI taxonomy): domain Eukaryota; kingdom Metazoa; phylum Chordata; class Actinopteri; order Clupeiformes; family Engraulidae; genus Coilia; species Coilia nasus. The sequence continues at coordinate 11,537,242 of CM050204.1, read as the reverse complement.
CCTAATTAATCATAGGTGTGTTCGGGCGTAACATGCAATAAACCAATCAGAGTTTATACTCTCATTCCCTTTAAAAGCCAGCCGCGCTTTGTCCATGGCCTGTTGCTATTACGATGGCGTGTTTCCCATCAGGAGCGTTTTTCTTTGAAGACCGATCTGCTTGTGCATGAGCAATTAATCTTCGGGGATGGATATTTAGGTCTGTTTTTTTCACTTACTTGTGTGAAATGCATAATTTCCCTTTGGTTATGAACAATGTGTATATGTTTATTAAAAAAATATATTGCTCAATAAATGTGCATTATTGTAAAATATGTATCAGTGTTTATGTCTTTGCAGATCAGATTCGTAGTCGTATGCAATTGGACATCTTTTTGGAGCTTGAAGATGTTTTAAGCACTGTTGTTGGCATGATGTATGTGTTAATAACAATGCCTTTAGTGGATAGCCATCGTCCCCTAAGAGCGACTCATCAAAAGGGGGGATCCCTCTCGTTATATCCCAAAGCGCTGTGCACCCCTAAAATAGCTTTTCAGCAATGCACAACTGACGACAGACCAGGGTTTTGTTGGTCACTGGCGGATTTAATTTTTGTGTACTTATGATAGCATGTGGCACGCTTTGTGCCAGACCACACCTCTTGTTTTCGCTGACACACCCGTGATGGCGCAGTGTCATCTGCTCTCTAGACAACGTGATTTTTTGCCTGAATAGAATAGTAGTGACACTATAGTAATAGAATAGTATTAGAATAGTAATGACACCATGTGCATGTCGCGAATGCACAGTGCACCGCGGTATAAATAGTATTATTTTTTAGTTATAACATTATTATAACTTACCTAGCATAAATCTTAGTCTCTAAAACAGATTAGTTACATGCACAGTCCCACACATGTGCAGACACCTACACACATACGAATGAATTTGTAGTCCTGGTGAGGTGGATGCACGGTGCAACATAAGATGTTTTAAAAAGACATGCAAAACATGTCTGAACAGTCCCAGTGCATTTTAATGGTCTCTAGTGCACATAAAGCTGACAATGTGATTTTGGATTATTGGAAATTGTGTTTGGTACATAAATTCTACTATTGGGTAAATATTGTATATAGTATTGACAGGTGGATAAACTTTTTTCCTGAAATTTGAGAGGTGGGTAAACTCCACTTTCTTGCATTTATCCACATTACATCCCTGCACACACACACACACACACACACACACATACACACACACACACAATATGTGACCATGCTGTCATGTTCCCTCACCTCTTGCGCTGACAGGAAGTGGATGTGCAGCAGCTTCCTCTCGCTGTCCACCAGGGGCAGGAACGTGACCGTCACGTCGTCGTCCGTGTTAAGGTTGGCGCCTGCGCCGCGATTGTCGTAGCCATCATTCTCCATGGCAACAAGTGCAGAAAAGTGCCCCCGCGTGTAACCCAGGGCGATGGGGCTTTTCCAGCAAAAGCCCTGTTCCCACAGCAGGGGCAGGTAGACTCCTGGGGGAGGGGGCAGGGTGAGGTGGGATGGGAACAGGCAAGCAGGTTTATTTACACACAGCACAAGTCGTATACATTGGCCATCCAAAGAGAGCTTTCAAGAGATACTATACAACTTTGAGTGCCTTTTCTCAACGAAGCTCCCCCTAGTGTGTCCAAGTAAATGAACACTCTCGTGAAAATTGACTCTTTTCCCTTCCCCTCACCCTGTGCATGTGTTTTCAACTCAACTGATCAGAGTAACCAGCGAATGCGAAAGTAGTCATGTCCACCGATTTAAGTAAAGTCAGAATTTCTTCAGAATTTTATGTGATCCTGCCTCTCGCAATGTTCGAGACTCTTTGTGAGCCTGAGGGTGCTGGGACGGACACCCAGATATTGCAAGCGTGGTATTCTGTCCACAGACAGCGGGGGGCGGTCGAGAAAGTCTCCATTTGCCTTAATAGTAAGTAAGTAAGTAAGTAAGTAAGTAAGTAAGTAGCCCTTTATTGTCACTGGTTTTTTAGGCCAGCGAAATTAGCCATCAACCCATCCACATAAAAACAAACATACATGAAATGACCGGGGGGTAGACAGGATGGGAAGACAGGGGTGTAAGATATACAGCATCACATGAGGAGAGGGGAGGAGAGAAAAAAACCAACCCCCAGACCATGCTCTTGAGGGAGCATGATGTGGGACAGGAAAAAACACCTCAGCAACAGAGCACATAATCAAACATTTAACAACATGCAAGAC